>JASCZW010003975.1:0-27908 GCA_034211315.2 Aedes japonicus
AAAAATAAGTGAATCAAATTTTCTTCTTGAAATTTTCCAAGGAAACTTTTCTTTGAAGACTGCAAAGCGATCCGACGATTGTAGAAAAAGTTATTAAGCTAAAACTGATTACAATCCAAATGAACGGCTCACTGAACTGTTTTTCCTAACAACACTGCCACCTGCAGCATGGCCTGTAGCCTGCTGCTGTTGGCGCGAAGCAACCACGTTGTTGTGGGGCGTTCACTCGGCATGGAGGAAAGCCGTTATCATGCACATAGAACAGTTTGACAGTTGACTCCGTTTGAACGAAGTTATACAAAGCTTCCGTTGCGAGTTCGAATTATAATCTGTTGCTTGAAGAAAATGGAACAGTGTCGATTCCTTTGTTGGCCTAGTTTTAAACTAGTTCAAACCCAAAATAATCCCAACAAAAAGGGATGCGATTCAAGTGATGTTTTATTATAATTATTTGAAGCATTATGCCATCCCAGAGTGCATCGAAGAAGTGGCTCAAATGGTTGTACAGTAAAAATGAAAGTTAAAATGGGTTTGAAGTTAAATGAAGTATTGAAGTCTTAGTAGCGGCACATTGACTAAAATACGATTTTTTGCAAAGTCCAGATGTACCAGTTTTGTAAATTGTACCAATATTTTGAATGCTAAAATTTATAATAAATTGTCTGAAAAAGATATTTATTCGTTTTTCCGAGCATCTTATTTTGCAGAGCTTCAGGTTCAGCCTATATTTCTTTTTTAGGAGGTCTTACTCTACTCGATGTTATTCGTTGAAATGTTTAATTGTTGGGATAAATTTTGTGCAAAAACATGTAAAAATTGCGAATAAATGACCCCGTTAAAAATAATAGGTCCACTATACCGGAAGCGTGTGCACAGTATCATCCAAACCAAAGATACTATGCGCATGACATCGGCTTTCCTCCATGCCGAGTGAACGCCCCACAACAACGTGGTTGCTTCGCGCCAACAGCAGCAGGCTACAGGCCATGCTGCAGGTGGCAGTGTTGTTAGGAAAAACAGTTCAGTGAGCCGTTCATTTGGATTGTAATCAGTTTTAGCTTAATAACTTTTTTCTACAATCGTCGGATCGCTTTGCATTCTTCAAAGAAAAGTTTCCTTGGAAAATTTCCAAGAAGAAAATTTGATTCACTTATTTTTAGGTGGCAACGGGTCACCTCGCCAGATTATTCAATGTAAAAGTAAGTTTTCCCATATAAAATCCTATGTAAAATTAAAACCTCGTGAGCAAAAATATAGTTTCACCGATCGAGCTGAAATTTTGCACAGTTATTATGGGTCCCAAAAGGCTTCCAAAAATCATTGGGGAGCGACTATTTTTTCTTTCATATGTCCGTGTCCCACCCTAATGTTCAACCGATGAGTTTTCGGGAGGCTTCAGGAGGCGAGATTTGAACGTTGAGCGCACGGCAAGAAGGACTCCGCCACCAGATTTCTTGTTGCTGTTGAGCGGCGATCGATCTAGTCGGTACACATCGTACGTGTCGTCGAACAGTTGCTTCGATAATGTGTTACTGTTTAGCCATGTTTCTGTGAAGGCGTAGATATCGTAGCATGCGTCGCTGCATGCCAACTGGTACTCGGCGAGCGAACTGTTACTGCCTCCTACGTTCTGGTAGTACAGAAGAGCTTTTAGATAAGGAGGCAACGGAATCGGCCGGTATCGATCTAGAAATGGAAACAGCATCAGGCCGGGCGACATCATTAGAGGAAGGATACTTGCCTTGGATGGCAGCTTGGAGAGCCCTGTCCCCGTTACTAGACCCAGGGCCGGGACGACTTTGACGGCTGGAACGGGCAAATACAGCGTCACTGATACCGGTAGTGGGCACAGCTGGGCTAGGAGGGTCCAGGGCCTCCATATTGCTTTGTGACGTGCGTCCCAGACCGGTTGAAGTGGCGGTCGATGTGTGTTGATGATGAGCAAAACATGTTAGGTGATGGGTATGTAGCGGGCTGGTTGAGCATAATAGCGGCGAGTTACTGCAAGCATCAGCATGCGAGGAAGCGGCACTGGAAATCGGGAAAGCATCAGGAGCAGAATACCTTGGACAACACACATACTTGCCTGGAAGTTCCAGGTTGGGAGACCCTCCCCTAACTCAACTCAAATCAACAAAGAACAATTTTTTGTCTTCAAAAACCACCACATACTAAATTTGGTTCCATTTGCTTGATTAGTTCTCGAGTCATGCAGAATATTGTATTTCATTTATATCGGTGCCCCCTCCCCATCCCTTCTCTAGGATGGGGAGGGGTCTCAAACCAACATAGAAACATTTTTTGTCTTCAAAAACCACCACATGCCTTTTGCTTGATTAGTTCTCGAGTTATGTAGCAATTAGTGTTTTATTTGTATGGGAGCGCCCCTTTCCAGATAAGGGCGGGGTCTTTAACTATCATAAGAACCTTCCCCGGGTCCAAAAATCCCTGCATACAAAATTTCACGCCGATCGATTCAGTAGTTTTCGAGTTTATTAGGTTCAGACAGACAGACAGACAGAAATCCATTTTACTATATATAGATAGATAGATAGATGATATGTATTCCAATATATTGAATGAACCTTTCGGGAGGTCAATAAACATTATTTGATTATTTTTGGATGTTCTAGGTCATCAAAACTGTCCTTGAGTTCAGAACTTAAGATCTACAGTAGTAACAGTAGATTTTTGGCTATACAAGGTGAGCTTTCGAGAAATACAAAGTAACGCAACGTATTCAACTATAACGTAAACAAACATTACGAGATAAACTGGGATGATCGGGGTCATCCAAACTGTCCTTGAGTTCAGACCATAAGATATACAGTTTTGGAGAATGCAAAGGCACAATATGTATTTAACAATATTTATTGAGTAGTGTAGAAAGTCAACAGACATAATGCGACAATCTTGAGATATTCTAGATCATCCAAACTGTCCTTAAGTTCAAAGCATAAGATTTACAGTTGTAACAGTAGCTTTTTGACTATATAAGGCACATAGTCACCTTATTCTAACATATTCAATCAATTGGAAGGTCAACAGTCTATGTTTTATAACTTTCTGATCCTCTAGGTCATCCAAACTGTCCTGGCGTTCAGAACAGTTGTAACAGATTTACAGTTGTAACAGTAGTTTTTAGTCAATACAAAGAAACAATAAATATTCAAACATATTAAATTATCATTCTTAAAGGTCAACAAACATTATGAAGTACTATGACATGTTCTGGGTCATCCAAACTATCCTTAAGATCAGAACATCGCAGAACAACAGTTTTCTGGGCTATGCAAAGTTACACTGTGTATTGAAACATATTCATTGAACATCTTGGTAGACCAACAGACATTATGAGATAATCTTCAAACTATCCTGGTTTCAAAACTGAAAACCTACAGTTGTAGCTGTAGCTTTCTGTACCAAACAAAGTAACAATGTGTGTTTGATCAATCTAAGTGAGTCTTATGAAAAGTAAACAGATAGAATGAGATATCTTGGGATGTTATAGGTCATCAAAATCAACTGCCCTTGAGTTCAGAAGTTAGAATCTACAGTCGTAACATTAGCTTTATAACATATGAAAGGTGACGGTATGCGTTCAAATACATTCAGTGTACCTTCTGTAAGGTCAACAGTCATTATCAGATTATCTTGGGATGTTCAAGGTAATAATTTCTGACTTGAGTTCAGAACTTAAGATGTACACTAGTAGCTGTAGCCGTTTGGGCTATACAAAACTACGATAACTACTCAAACATATTCAATGAATATTCTGAAACGTCCACAGACATCTTGTTAGTTTTAGGTCATTCAAAACTAAAAGTCTACAATTTAAAAAGTAACTTTATGGGCTACACAATGATAAGTTAGTTTGTTTGGCATGAATGTTCTAAGATAACTTTATCATGTCTTTTGATCTTTCAGGGCATTCTTTGAATATGTTTGACTATATATCATAATATTGTTAAGCGGATAAAGCGACCGTTTCAACTGTAGAGTTTAAGTTCTGAACTCCAGGACAGTTTGGAAGAATATGTATATTCTACTTTTTTCAATCATTTCTATATTGTTGAGCACCAATTTTATCAGAACACTCCAAGTTGCTTGCATAATAACACTTGGAAAATTTAGGCCTGAAATGGTTCAAAGAATATTGCATTGTACAATCTGAATGGCTTACATTTAGTTGCGTAGTTTTTTTTCACATCATTTCATAATGATCATCAGTGTATAATTATTGTTTTTTTAACAGTCAAGAAATGTTCACATTTTCTTCTAGCCTCTTCCCTGCAGTAAGGTCTGTATCCGCAATAATCCGGGCACCACATGAATAAAACATAAATTTCGTATTATATTTCCGTCGTAGTTGTTTTTTTTCAGATTCATGGGATGTGTTTTAACAATTCGTGAAGACAAAACATAGTTATTCGGTATTTGCATAAAATTTTCGAACTTTGCGCTTAACTCCGTCTATTAAGGTTTGTGTAGACTCTTCAGAAATCGTAGAAGCCGTCTTTGTCCAAATTAGCTGGAAGTGTTTAATGTCTTTTATTTATTGCTTCTTTCCAGAAAGCTTCCGCTTCATCAGAGCCCAATATCTCTCGATTGATCGTAGCTCTGGGCAATTTGGCGGGTTTGAGGTTTCTGGTACAATGTTCACTTGATTTGCTTGCTACCACTCCATCACAGTTTTAGCATAGTGGCATGATGCCAAATCGGGCCAGAACAAAGGTTTTCTTGTAACTTTTGATGAAGGGTAGCCATTGCTTCTCCAGACACTCTTTCTGATAGATCTCCTTGTTGATGGTGCTTGTAGTGACGAAAGATTTACTCTTTTTGCCACACGTGCAAATTGATTGCCACACAAGGTATTTTTTGGGAAATGTTGATGCCTTCTTCGTTCTGAAATGCTCAGCTGTAGCATTTCTGGCCATAGCAGAATAAAAGCCAGCCCTGGAAGGCTGCTTGAAATCCTCAGGACGTAAGTTTCATCGTCCATAACCACGCATGAAAACTTCGTCAAATATTCAGTACGAGCCCGTGATTTCGCTGCCAAGTTCTGTTTGTCGTTGCGATTTGGAACTGTTTTTACTTTATACGACTTAAGTCCCAAACGTTGTTTTGATTTTTGGACAAAACCAGGCGACATCCCTATTTTACGAGCCACCGTTCGAATGGAGAGATTTGGGTTTTTCGTTGATATCCTTTTTACCGTGCGGTCCATGACAGGATCAGCGAGTCCAATGTATTAGTCACTTCTCGGTTTCCTCTCCACCGTCAAACGTTCCGAAAATGGTTTGAGCACATCGTGAACAGTGGATTTGGACAAATCCAATGTTTTTGCAAGGTCCCGTATTGACAAGTCAGAATTTGCCGTACTCCCATACAAAATTCGCTCGCGCACTTGTTTTTCTTTCGTCGCCATCTTGAATACTAAACATGAAATGTAAACATCAATCATAGTCTTTTTTATCATAGACTCAGCTCTACCACAGTGAAATTTTTCATTCCTACGTGCAATATTTCAAAAGTTACAATGATTTGAAGGTGTCCGGATTAATGTGGATACAGATTTTGATTGGGATTTTCCAAGATAGATTTCCAATGTGATAGTTCAAAATGCGCATTTTTTAAATTGTGTGTGATTCACGTTTATCTATAAATTGGTTATGTACATAACTAGTTTCATTTAATTTTTTAGTGATGTGACTAAGAAACAGGATAAATACTTTGTCCGGATTTTGGCGTGCACGACCTTTATAAAACTTTCAATGTATTTATAGAACTCCAACTACGAGTCGTTTGAGGTGAGGGGACTATTACGCGTGGATTTATCAATCATGAAGATACGTTGTTGCTTTCGTCAATTTAGAGTTGGAATTGACGACTAATTTGGGTAAAGTATGAGTTATTAATCAATTTTGTCATCTACGAGACGCCACTGACTTAGATATGCTACAAAAAATGCCACAAATCAACATCCACGTTATTCATAATGCATCGCAGGTCAATGAAACAAAAAGGAAAATTAGTTCTGATGTCTATTTTACATTCAGAACGGCCATTTTATCAGTTTGATTCAAGAATACTCCGACAATCAGCATTCTAACCACATCCCAACCGTAATAAATAATGCGGAAAGCATTTCTCATCACACAACAATGTCGCACTCAATCCGTTCAAACTGTTCTTCAATTTCAAACGTCATTCCTCGGCAAACCCGTCGAACGAAGATTTATGGTGGCAGTGCGCATGGAAACGACTTTTCCCCCGGTCAGTCTACGTTACGTGTGATGCTGCCGCCACGCCGCTGTCCATCCCTGAAGGCACTGACGACGGTGAAAGGAGTTGCTCTTACGTATCGATACGCTACAATGTAAACTAGCAATGCACTTGTAAGACCGCCGTCCGTCCAGCACAAAAATTTTCTCCATAATGAAGAAATAGAAAATGCTAATGACTAATTGACTGGAATATGCTGGCTGTAATGGCGTTCACGTCGATATCTCATTAATATTTTCGCCCACGTCCGTCCGCAGTAGATGGTGACAACAACAGGGTAGGGTGCAGCAGAACTGGCCTGAGCCAAGCGCGATTAATGAGAAAAAGTCGCATTCCGAACGTGGTTTTCCGCAAGCACTTTTCCGAATGCTGCGTTCGATTCGTAGTGCCCGCCACGGTCGGCTAGTAGTGAAGATATTAATTAGCGCCAATTCACGCCGCCGGTACTCCCGCAACGCGGCTGATGGGCATCAAACGGGAAAAACCAATTTAAATTCCACTGGATCGGATTCAATAATGGTAATCAAGGTACGGAGCCAAGCCGCGCAGCTCAGCGTTGGCGAGGATTTTTTCGCAGTGAATCACCCCCATCCAGTGCATCATCAGTGCTATGCTGTGCTTCTTGTGTTTTGAATACAGATATCAAACGCGGTTTTTAATTTGTTTACATATCGGGGTGTGCCCTACTTTCAAGGGAGGTGGCGACGAGGATCGAGCAAAACATACAATTAAAGACGACAGCACAAGACCTCCACATACCATTCCACCTGAGTGCTTCTCCGGTAGGCGAGGAAGTGGTTAAACTGAATTAATTTCCGCCAGAACAGGTCGACGTCGAATTTTGTGTAACGTATCGAAACGTATTGTAGATGGCAGTTTGACCGACTGGAAAATGCATAATTTAATTGTTGCTTGGTCACGATAGTTGGTGTTGTTGTCAGGCTGAAAGGTAAGGTTGAACGATTTCGATTCAAACTCAGTCGGTGGCGCCATGAAGGTTCGGTATCGAACAAAAGAAAGTGGCTTATTTACCTTGCTGCTTAACATTCTCGACGCGCGTGCGATTTATTTATCGAGTTTGGCGTTAAATGGGTCACACAAAAAAAAACATTCCGGCAGGTCGAATGAGTCGGAAGACTTTGTTAATCGAATCGATCATTTAAACTCGGATTCACCCATCTGGTTGACCGTGCTTGCACAATTCTAATGCATATGTGCATTTTCAATTAGCCACAATGGGTAGCGACCGTTATTCAAGTGTCGAGAGTGATTAGAATGTGGATTCTATTATCATTCGATTTGCATTCCAGTGAAAGGTCGATCGCATCTTTGCCAAAACAATTCCACCTTTACCGATGGGTCAACTTTGTCACCTTCGAGTGGTGGTCAGCTCCGGAAGGCTTCCTCTCAACAAACAAAAAGTTTCACGTATGTCTGAGAAGGTGATTTTTTTTCACGCCGCCTTTTTCTTGCTTCGAGGGTTAGTGGGAAAGCAATTGAGCAGTGAAGCCATCAATTGGTATTTACCCAGGCCTCGACTGCATGTGGCCGTGTCGAGGTAGACGTGGTTTTTGTTTCAAGTTTCTTATTTTAGACGAAGGCACGTGTGCCTAGTCAAGCTAAAAATAACATATTCAAAAATAACCTCTGGAATGTGTTGTTTTCTTCAAGTGAATTTAATACCTGGCGATACACGGCACGGCGTTGTGTTTATTTTGGTCATGTAAATTCAGCGGGGAAATGGAATAAGAAATATCGTGTTATCACTAAATTGAATTATCAAATTGAGAGTTACAGAATATAGCCTCCGTTTTCAAGTTAAAGATTGAATTCTTTTGGAAATAATTTCTTAAAACTCAATCCAATAACAAATCCAGCTCTGTGCGTTCATGGAACTATGTTCTTAATTTGGTGAAATCAGTCCTTGGTTTTGAAATTTTATTTGGTTCGAGTCAAAATATATCTTTGCAAAACAGAGTGACTCGTGTACTAATTGATTTTTAGCTTACAAACAAATAGCAACAACTTTCCAATTTTCTTAATAACAAATGTTATGTTAACGTTATTTTGTTTAACATTTCGAGTGCTCTCTCGAGCGAAGCAAAACCCACAGCATTCATATACCATTCAGTTTGTTCCCCTATTCACATTGCGATAACTGCCCAGACAAATAAAAAGCCAGCAGAAATATTTGGCCGATCACGATGAGGCAACTCTTCGATCAGTTTTTTTTTCAGATCTCCATCGGACACAGTTGAAATGATCAAAACTCACTCGACGACAGGAGTTTTCGTTTTATTTGAAAAATTGAAGGATCAGTACTAATGAGATCAAACAACGACCAATCATTAACAACAGTGTGTAATAATCATTGAAATTGATTATGATTGAACTGAATTGATGAAATTGAGCAGTTATAGATGTCATTCTCGTAATTAGTTTGCGTTCAAATTGAGGTGAATCGGCGCCGAATTCAATGGCATCAATTATCTCGTTATTTCAAGTTGCAAAAAATGACCACGTAGTGTTATTTCACCTTTGTCTGGCATCCAACAGACTAGACTTGAATTTGAATAGCAAGAGCATCGGTTCAAGATTGATTATGATTTGCTTCTTTGAAAATGTGAATAGAGGAATAAGTGTGCCGTTTCACTTTTGAACTGTTTCACCTTGATACAGGAGCAGTCTCACGCTAAATGCTTTTATCCATTTTGATTGGTTGTCCTTTCGAATACATTGCTAAACTTAGATGCTGTCGGCAACTTGAAAATATTATAACAAATAAGCAGCCTGAGTATTTTTACCGTAAGATAGATCCGTGTTGATGTAATCGGTATTCCTCATTCCGTGGTATCGTTCAAGTAAGAACTAAAATTCATTTGATCTCATATTCATCTCAAATGAGGTTCATAGAGAAATGCTTTGAGCATTTTCATTAAATATGCCCAACTTTAAATTAAATAAGAAAGACGAATAACATTTGCATTTAAAAATAAAGACAACAATTGCCGATTTGGGTTTACCTTCACCCACACGGACGAAACTACCCATGCAGCATCAATCATAGTAACCCATGACTCAGCAGACAAAATTTGACAGCTCTATCAGTCGAACTCTAACCGTGATGTCAAAAACAGTGAAGCAACTCCATTCAGAAGTGTGCGTGTTCAAAGAACGGCACTCGTCGAAAACGGACATCGTGCGGCACTTTGTGGACGCCCGATACGCCCGTTCCGGCATCTACAACATGAACATGAACATGAACATGAACATACATGTCAGGAAGCAGAAGTCGCGTTCACTGGTTTCGAAGCTGAAGGCAATGACGCAGCGGCAGCAGCTGAATAAGATGGTAAACTCGATTTTCCCGGCGAATCGCGACGTGGCGGTGGTGATGGACGACGAGACCTATCTCGCCCTGGATGGCAACGACTGGCAGGCCACTTCGTATTTTACTTTCCCCACGAAGGAAGTGAGCTTCGAGGTGAAGTTCATTTCACACACCACGCTCCCCAAGAAGGTACTGCTGTGGCTGACAATCAGCGAGAAGGGGATGTCAAAGCCGCTCTTCTTTCGCTCCGGACTGGCCGTGAACGGGGAAATTTGCAGTGCGGAATGCCTGCCGGAAGTTGCATCGTTCATCAAGAAATACCAAAAGGGCGAAGACGCGGTGTTCTGGCCGGATCTGGCGTCGGCCCACTACTCGAAGCGATCGTTGGAGCTGATGTGGTACCCAAGTCGGCGAACCCACCCAATGTACCCCAGCTGCGTTCCATCGCGAATTTCTGGGCCAACCTGAACCGTAAGATCTACTCCAACAGTTTTGTTGCGAAAACTGAGGAGGAATTGATAAACAAAACGAGGAAAGAACTCAAAAACATGCCTACACGCATGTTTTCGTCCGCCATGGCGAATGTTTCGGTTAACTGCAAGGGCGTAGAATTCTTTTGCAAGTAAGCTTAAATATTTACCTTCCACGGGAAATTTATCAAAAGCAATTATCTGCCTTAGCTTTTTTTATCACCATCCGCAAAAGTCGTTACTTTGGCGTTCCTTCCATATGTTTCAATGTAGGATTACGTTTCTCTTTTTCATACCGGGTGTGATTTCAAAATTTTGAAAAAGCGAGCGTTACGCAAAATTGTAAGGTTTTTGAACGCTAATATGTCTCGTAATACAAAAAAGAATGACTTGTTTTTTACTCCATTTCACTTACTTTTTTTCAGGTTATAATTTCAACTTAGTGCTAGTACTATAAGTAGATAATTTTTTGCAAATAAAAATGACCTTCTTTTGCACCCATACAAATCGACATACGAACAGGTTGAAAATATGTTTTTCCCTTTCCGGGTCCTCAGAAACGGGCAAAAAATGGTTCAAATTGTGTTCTTCTTTTTATTTCATTAAGTTTCATTCCACGATTAATACAGCAATAGCCACACCACTCAGCTACAAAATTATTTTGCTTTGATGCTGGTGTCTGATTTTATAACTGAAGCCCGTTCCCTTTTATGAAATTTGCCTCTCTTCTTTTGTTTGTGCCTCTCTTCTTTCGAGGCAATGCTAGCAACGCCAGTATAAAGCACACGGGACGAACCAAATTAATTTCATTGTTCGACACTAGCTCTCAGCCATCCAAGTGATAAGCCACAAGTGCTCTTCATTCTAAATAATTATCTTTTAGATTTGATTGAGTAGTGTTGTTTATTTGCATGTGATATGATCTTCCCTCTTGGGACTGTGTTGAATTTGAAAATTTAATAACCTACCCAACTACAATAACTGAAGCCTAGTTTACAAGCATTCTGATGATCGGATGAGGCGACCTCGGGCTGGATTCTTTGAAATTTTCCAGGATTGTACCTTTTCGCCGAAGGTCTAGAGGCCAGCCAGGTGATGGATCTTAGAATTTTTAAGTTCTTGGAGGACAGTTCAGAATCATCCGAAGGATATTGTTCTGAACTATCTGGAGTTTTCGATGGTGGCAATTGGCGGAACTCTCCCAGAATGGCAAACCATACCCGAAGTAAAGAGTGATTTGCTTATGAACTTCAAACTTGTTCTTAGTCGATAAAGTGGACTTTTTGTTGATTAGCAGATATAAAGATCTTAACAGAATACTATATTTAGTTGAGGTTTTGTGAACATGCAATTGGAGGTTTTGTGAAGAACTTGCTCTCTAACCAATCGATCGGTGTGTTACAGAGGTGGACTTTGACATTTCCTTGAGAAATGAGTCAAGGTGGCTTTGAGTGCGGAAACAGAATTGTATATGTTTTAATCCTATTTATACAGATCTAACTGTTTTTAAAATACTCGGAGAGAACATTTAAACCCTCTTGAAAATTTCCAGTCAGAGCATGAATCCCTCGACCCTTGTAGATGATGGCAGTGTCGTACGAAAACATCGAGTAAATACCACCAACCGGTAGGCGAGGGACGTCTGACGTGAAGATGTTCAAAAGGATAGGGCCTAAGAGGCTACACTGGGAAACACCAGCATCAACGCTGAAAATATCAGATTGGGAATTGTTTTGGAAGACCCGGAATGATCTGTCCAAAAGATAGTTTTTGGTAATCCTAACGAGATATGAAATCATATCGGCCCGGCTAGCGTGCTATATGCTAGTGTTGAATAGCATAGCCCAGCAAGAAGAGGGTCACGAAAGTGCAGTATGAAGCAAAAACATTCTGATTTTCAGGAGAAATAGACCCCAGTAAACACAACATCGCTTATAATAGCAGATATGAGTACAAAGTGGAGGCGATATACGTACAGTTTACATTGAGAAAAATGGACGGATGTACGTATATCGCCTCCACGTTGTACTCATGTGCGATATTATATACGACTCGGTGTTTACTGGGACATTTAGGAGCTAATAAAATGACGAGTTTGAATATTCTCTATATTTTTTCTGCTGGTTACTAGCTGCACGCTAAAAAGCGTCGAGACCTCTATACTAAGGATTGTATCGAAAATAAACTGGCAACGCTTATGATGCACTCACGCATACACGCATAAGACTATCGGTCTGAGCCTATCTACATTCGACGCGTTCATCTGGCAACAACTTGATCATCTCCTGAACTGTCCGGTATACTGTGATCGTTTTCGAGATGCCGCCAATCGAGAAGAGTGTTACAATTCAAGTGGTGGACAATAAGGTCCTGATAAGCCTCCTTAGATTTGAATTCATTTAGTTTGAAACTGACTGTCAACTTTGAATGTGTTATGGGCATTTTTATGGAAAACCTAGAACTTGTGTTGCATCGATCTGTTGCATAGAACTTTTGTTGCATCGAATCACGCTGCTTTAGCTTCCTTAGATATCAAAGAAATAAAGCTGTTAATCCCTCAAGTTGCTAGTTTCTTATAATTGTGCTTGCTCAACTGCTCAGCAGGCAACCGGTGTTCTAGCGCATGAAAAACGCATTCAATTCATGGCTACTTCGAAACACTGCCCAATATACCCTAGCAAAGGGAAATAACAAGCTGATATCATATAGATAACAAGTTCTGCTATCCCAGTTATCGTTTTGATTTCCGCTGTTATCGGATAACAAATTTAGTTATCATCATTGGCAAAATTGTTATCATCATATATGTTATCATTTTGAACACACTATTTTTTATGAACGTTATAAGTTGAATTGTAAAACTATAAATATTTCCAGCATATTTGAACAAGAAATTTTGCTTCTAATCAAAATATTTTTTTCAGTTATTAGCATGAGAATTTGATTTCAAATTGATAACATAATTTCAAACTATTTCAATAAATTTGCTTACAATACAGGATTTGTTATCAAGTTGTTCGCAGTGATAACAAAATAAGTTATTATTATAATATTCAACGAGTATTTTTTTGTTATTTATTCTGTTATTTTGGCTGTTTACTCAGCCTGAATGATAACATATTCAGTGACCAAAAATGATAACCTGGTAGTAGAACTTGTTATCAATTTGGTATAATCCTTTGTTAGGGTAGTATTGCAGACTGACAAACTGTTTGACCATGCCGAAAGATTATTATCAATCTCTTTATTGATAAATAGCTCTTTCATTAGAATTTCGGTTGAAAAACAAAAATTACATTTAAGAATAGCGCTAGAAGCGGCCTAGGACAAGGCTTGCTTTCTCCAAAGTAATTTTCTCGAAAATTTCAAACAACATGTATACTGCCAATTTTTTTAAAAAATGTGCTCAAATCCGATTTTAAATCACCTAAGGAAGTAATAATTTCAAAATTTGCAGCAACAATTTTAATTACGGTACAAACATTTCAAATGGTGTTTAGAGAAATTGTCTGGGACCCCCCGCATATCATTTTTTTCTTCAATGGCCTTTCATCAGGGAATTGATCTCATTAAACAACATGGAAGCTATTAAATAAAGGACTCGGCTAGTTTCGAAAGGCTTCATACTTCTTCCGCTTTTTTCTCACGATGCATCTGCAAAAGTACACCCAAAGGTTTTTTTTTTGTTTTTTGAATATCGAGATTTAACTCTGGGCTGGTTCATCTCAAACAGCTTTTGGGTATTTTCGTAACTTGTCCTGGGGTGAGATTCGAAATCGTGACTTTGGCGTGAGAGGTATGGATGTTAACCGCTACGCTAGCGTCGCCCGCTTGAGAAAGCTCTCTTCAATACAATAATGTGAGCTTGCGTTTATTTTGCGCAACATGTAGTCATTCATAATTTTTTGTAAGGTCTTCTTAGTTCTTTTTTTATATTGATATGGCTTTCAGCCTAACGCTATAACCACCGGAGGGAAGTATCTCCACCCTACATATCGCACTCATCAACACATGCGCCGGGACTAATGGCTTTACTTCTTTCCGAAGGAAGACGTGCCCAAAGTTTTTTCGCCTTAGAAAAATCTCACCGAGTTCGGCTGGGATTGGGCCAAGACTTACTGGGGTACTATTAGCAGTAACGCTTACCACTACGTCAATTCCAAATGAGCGCAGTATTCAACCAAGTTTTGACTGCGTCCTGCTGTTTACATCCAAGTTAAACTAATGTTTTCTTTTGTTTTTGTTTTTTTTCAATTTTTCGCACGGAAGTTTGAAAATGCGTGGTCCTTCTCTTGAGCAAAGAAAACGGATTGTGTTCAAACGGTGCACCGTCAGTGGTCTTTCGATCAGAAAACTGGCTAAGGAAGAAAGTGTGAGCATCTAACCAGTTGAATCCGCATTAGGGAAGTATCAAAAACAGTGCTCTTTTGTTGATTCTCCGAGACGGGAGTGGAATCGACAGAAAAGTAAGGGACAATTTCAAGCGTCACCCTCCAGCATCAGTCCGAGATGTGGCGAAAAATAGAAGTACTTCGGCGACTAATGATATACGTGCCAAGAAGAGAAAGGGCCTGCAGACTCGTCGGAAGCAGAAGTAGCCAAAACGAAGCACCAAACAGACTGAATCGGTGAAACCAAGGGCTCGAAAGCTGGACGACAAACTGATGACCACAAAATCGGGCTGTGTTATCATGGATGATGAAACCACAGTTTTATACCTCGCCGAAGGGAAAGGATGTTCCTGGATCAGTGAAATCCATTTACACCGAACAATACGGCAACAAGGTAATGATGGATGTACATAGATGCGGATGTTGAAACATATCTTGTCCGCTCATTACGACAATGAATGGTCAAATCTACGTGAAGGAGTGTCTGCAAAAAAGGTTGCAACCCTTGATCAAACTGCATAAAAAGCCTACAATCTTTTGGCCTGATCTTGCTTGCTTCCATTACTCTAAATATGCACTAGAGTGGTACAAAAGGAACAACGTCGTATTTGTAGATGCCACAGTTGTTACTTGAGAGCTTTCTATGCCATCAGCAAGCACAATTATACGATATGCCCAGGGAAGTTCCTATCCCGAAAGATTTCCTCGAGCACTGTAAACCGTGCTCTTAGCGACTGAGCTACCTGAGGACCCTTTGCATCCAACAAATCTTCTTGGAGTTTCGAATGAATCGAGCTTTGAATTATCAGCCAATGCTGCTCATTATATTCGTCATTCTGATGGCATTTGTCGGGTAGTGTTTCAGATCTTAACTAGCAATTTGGGATTCCGCTGACGATTATAAGCAAATCTTACTACGATGAGGAGAATTAATTTTTCGGCATACGTTGCTCACGAAACATACTGCACAAATCTACAAATTCTGTTCTACCTCGTTTACTCGCGAAAACAAATTTTATCGACTCAGGACTTAGTTTGATAGTATGCCACAGATTAGTTTTCTTTAGGAAATAACAGCTGGTAAATGCAAATCTGGCTTGCAATATTATTTATGGAAAGCAAAAGGATAGCCATGCTTCAGTCCTTATGTTGCCGCGGATGTTCCTCGGGTGGGTTTCAACTCAAAAACAATACTTAAAATGCTTTATCTCATTGAAAAAATCGCATTCTACTACTTATTTTCACACTTTCTGGAATGTTCATGCCATTCTACCAAATTAAGGATGAATTAAACACTTTTTTGTTTTTTTTTGGACTAATCTTCAACTTCAATAGATTTGTAGTCTGATAAAGTTCCCAACAGTTAAGATTCCGACTAAAGTCTAACATCATAGAGATAGCAATTCGAAAACTTGTTTTGACATCAACATCGAATTGTAATCAAAACATGATTTCCCTTCAATTCCGGAGCAATTTGCGATTATAAACACAATGTTTTTTCAATGCAATGCATAATGATTACATCTCAATCGTGAGTTTTCACCTTTTTGTCCTGATTGTGCTTAAATTTGAATTATTAAATATTGTTTTTGCAAAGGGCGTAGAGTTATTTCTTAATCGAAACAATTCGCTCTGCAATTTACGCCATATTGATTGTTGACAAAGTGAAAGGCGTAATTTAAATCAAAACATAAATATGGCGTAAAAGGCGATACTGATCAAATAATTAAAACAACGGCGAAGAGTGAAAGGCGAAACCAAAATCGAAATCAAGACAACGGCGAATAGTATTGGGCGATACTTTCATAATCAAACATCGTATAGGCGAAAACGTGCCAATTTCAATGAATAACGAACGAATTTCCGTCAGTATTATATATGAATCAGAAGCGAGCTTTGTCCTCTGTCAGTATGCTAGATTGTATTAGAATTTACTCGCTAATTTGTAAATCACTGTTGGAAATTCTACTTGCAATATTACAAACATCATTTTCCTTTTGTTTACATCTTGCTGTAATCTTGCGTTCACTTTTCTTAGAGAAAAGTAGTTTTGTTTTCATTGTATTCACAGCTCATCAAGTGGAATACTCATTATGTTATCAACGAGAAAAAATGTACAGCAAATTGACTCTTCAATTTGCTCTCATCGACAGCAGGAACAGTTTTAAGTTGGATGTAACAGGAATAAGTTTTTACTATAAATTTTGGTATTTTAACCGTTAAAACGACCAGAACGACAGTAGGCTTTAAATGGTGAGTTGTCAACTCCGAAGAAGGGTGCGACCGACCTCTGGTCCTGACAAGTTCCTACCTCACGCTTCCTCGAGTCATATGATCACAAAAGAATGCCAGCTGAAACATGGAGACGCTGGTTGGCGTAACCTGGGCAATGTTCATTTTGACAATAGCGAAGTGAGGGGATGCGGCCTGTGAATCGTATCATAATTTTTTATTCTCATATCTTTCAGGTCTTCCAGGTCATCATTGTAAAAAAATTTAACATTTAACGTTCTTTTTTTCTCATGGCTGTCATACATTGTCTAAGTTTTCTGGTTTATTGTGGATGCGCAAGTTTGTCTACGATTGCAAAGTGGATTGCTGTTATAAAATAAACATCAAGCAGCAACTATCAAATGTATAAATGTTAGTTCTGTAAAATTTCAAAAGATATAACAAACTTTTTTAGGATACCTCAAATCACGTTTTTTTGTGAATTGCTGCTATCGCTGAAAACGAGCGAAAACGTGCATAAACGTGGACCCACAGAACTTTACAACATTTCGTGCATTTCAGGATCAACCGAATGAAGATTCATATATAATAGATACGAATGCTTGTAGTATTTTTCATTTACATAAATATATACACTATTATATAAATATTTCATGAGAATGGGTGGGACCATCAGGGCACCCGATTGAAGCACTCTGGATGGGAAGAGTGGGAATGCCAACTCCCCATTGCTAACAGTTTGTGAATAGAGGGCGGGCTCTTCTCTCCGCCCATTGGGGCATCCTCATGTTAGATGGCTTGCTCTTTTGACCAATTGTTCAATCTTGATGTTGGAAGGAGATTCTTTAAAATAAGTGATGTTGCCTATCGATTCACCCAACCCCTTTTTGGCCCTTCTACAATGGCATGATTAGGATAATCAGTGGTTATTAAATCTTCATCAAGTCTAACAGCGAGGAGAGCTCATTGCTGTCGGACTAAGTTTCCGTGCTACAATGGGTGATAGTACATATCATACATCATCATACATAAAACGATCAAAATGACAGCAACCTGAGTAATCATTACTGGCAACATCACAAGATCATATTTAGTTTTCTATTTGATCTCAGACTCCTCTCGGAATGTGCATCAAATCATGCTGATATTCTGATGCAAGTCCACAACGGTTCTCATCCTTAACAACTTCAACAAATTTCTGCAATTCTCGTTGAATCAAATTATAAGAATTTGGATAAATTAAAAGTCAAATTTTGAGGAAAATAAAACAAATCCATACACATTTCGTAAGAATAATTTCCATAACAAAAATAAAGTTAACTGTTTTCTATGTAGAAAAGAGCAATATCTAAAATAGAACAAAATTGTTGAATTCCAAGATTCAGTTCTACGTAGCAGAGTCATAAGCAGGAAAGGGAAATAAACGCACTTACGCACATCAAGTCTATCGTTTTTTATGCTCAATGTACGCTTGTAAAATATCACACAGTAAGGTGTGCGATTCTGTTGCGCTGTCATACCAGTCTTGCTAAATATCAACAAAAACTGCTGTAAACACAATCTTTCAAAAACGGTTTGCTCGAATAGTCAACATCAACTCTCGGTAGAAAATCCGCAGAGGCACGTCTTACAGCCCGGTTTGATAAGAACCCCGGCTGAAGCGCTACTTCGAAAAACAAACCAAAGTGATCAACAATAACTGCATTTCATTTACGTCACCCTAATCGTGCGATTTACTCGACTCGGGTGAGATTGTTTTTATTTAGCTAGCTGCAGTTTTTGCAAACTTTATTTTAATCATCACAACGAGCGGCACGCATTCGCAATCCACATGTTCTGCACCGCACCGCACCGGTTTGGTTGTGATGTGTTTTCAGTTCCTTATTATGATGAACTTAACGTGCTATTAATACCTGGGTTCTATCACATGTTTAGTTTCGAACGAACCACCGAAATATCGCTTCTTGTTGGCTGGCTTCCTATTTTCAGTTTAAAATAGTACGAACCATGTAACGAAAACGATTAGGTCACGGGTGGGTGTGGAGAGCGCAGCGCTTAAATTAAGCACAGATGCGCCTGGCACCTGACGGCCGTTGATGGATTATTCGATCTTGCATAATCATCGGCCATCCTCCCATCGCAACCCTTTTGGCGCTGTTGTTGTTGACGACGACGACAGGGACGATTACCATGTCGTGGTCGGTGGTTTCGATTGATTGTTTGCGGCGGCACTAAACGGTTCGCCTAAGCCAGAGTCGATGCCGACGAACGTCGACGGGGAGGAGGAGCTGAAAGGTGGTGGACACGCGAATGTTATCTAATTAATTTACACCCTGAAGGCTCCTAGCAATGCGATGGCGGGAATGTTACGTCGTCGCCGTGGTTACGGTAGAAAACAAATGGTGTGAATTTGAGATGATTTTCGTGGGAAGACGATCAAGTGACGAGAAATGCACATCTTCAAATGGGAAGACTACTTCGAACCGGATTGAACCGGTTTCACTAGCGAATGACTTTTACAAACAAACTTTGGCAAGTGACCTTTGAAAAATAAATGAACAAATGGTTGATTGCTCGCTCATTTTACCAGAACCAAAACGCACGACAAATAAAGGCGTAAATCTCGCAAAACAACTTTCACCGCTTCGAAGCATAGAAAAGGAGTAAACATCGCTTTTCACAGAGAACCAACCAGAGCCATTAGTTCGCAAACCAAAATTAACAGTTCAGCTTGTTGGAACTGTCTTCCCCGTGCTCGCAACCGGAGCATTCATTAGGAAAATTATTTTCGCTTAATCTTCCTATCAGGAGACGACTATCGCTAGTATTAAGCACTGGCCGACTGGTTCTGGCAGCATTTTACTTTTCAATTAAAACCGAACACCTACTTGGTTGGTGGTTTCTCGAGATTGTCAAAGCGTTTTCTGGCATCCGGCGCTGTTGGCTTAATTACCGTAGCTATCGGCTGACCAGGAGGCAAACCGGTACGTTTACCGATTGAGTTGATCAACGTAACTAGTTTACGACGTGAGGGGTTAAAGCATAATCAGGAAATTGAGCGGTGAAAATCAATCGAGGAAATTAAGCATTATTCATTGGAAAGTTGTCACGGGCTTAAGGCTTGTGGAGATAGACCATCGAAAGATAGTATCCTTCGAGTTTAAGTGGGTATGGATGCTTCAAGGTTTGAGAACATCTTTTTTTATCTCATTACAATTAACAATAGGATTTTTTTTTTCAAACGGTTTCAATTCTCGACCTCAAAAGCTGAATAAGAGCTTCACAGATATCTTAAGCAGCTTTCAATCATCTCAAATAACTTGCAATGAATATATGAATTTGAAGTCCATGTTATTTAAATTTTATCCAACTTTTCGGTTTGTTAGAGACCTTCTGAACATTGTTATTGAACATAGGAAAATAAGCTAAAAGAAATTCCTGAAGATGCTTCCAACAGGAGCGAAACGTTGAACAAGATTTAATGAACAGTACTTGGATTTTTATAGTTTAAAAAGCCATCTTTCCATCACACAAGACTTCGTTTGAATAAAGTAATTTAGGACTTCTTTCAGTGAATTCTTCAGGTTTTGAGCTGTTCAGTGGAATACCTGGAATGAAATGGAAAATACTAATTGTTCTTGTTCTTTCAGTGGTTTCTCGTCGTTGGATATTCTATGACGCTTACCAAAATAATTCAAGCCAATTTTGTTGTCAGAAGCTGTAGATTCCAAAAATTCGGTTTACAGCTTTAGTGATGTGATGTGATGTGATAAGAACCCGCCATCAAAGCAAGGATTACCTATGGCTGCAGGAAATTTTGAGCATAATTTTAGCATCGGTTGTCATCTTAAACTCGTTTTTGAAAGCTATTTTTTCAAAATGCACGTAAATTTCATGAACGCTGCGCTTAACAAAACCCGTAAATGGCAAAAATATGTATAAATGTAATCATCTCATAATTCTGAACAAGGCTCACTTAAATTTGCTTAAAACCTTCTGCAACTTACTAAATATCTCTAAGAACTCGAAATAGCATAGGATTTTCTTCCTGATTAGATCGGACACTGTGCTTACATTGCGAGGCTCAAAGGCTCCAAAATAAAGAATATTTTATAATTGAATTCCTCAGCATGATTCCTGAACAGTACTCGAAAAAGAAACTCGAATAAGTTTTTCTTTTAATCCTGAAGAAGTGTCGTTCGCCACTCAGATTAACATATGGAACGGAGCTTTAAATAATGGTTAGTTGACCAGGAGGGTTCGACCGAGCTGAGGTCCTCCCAAGTTCCTAACTCACGCCTTCACGAGTCAAAAGACTGTCAGCTGAAAAATGGTTATGCTGGTGGCGAAGCCTTGGCAATATTGTCTCATTGTAATTATTTTGCATTCCATTCATCTTAGAAGCATGGAGCAACAAAACGCATGTCACCATAACATTATCTTAAAATGGTACTTCTGAATTGCAACTACTATTTTCGAAATGCAAAACATTTCCATAGAAAACTAATCTGTACTTATTATGATAAGATAATTCATTTACTTCAGAAAACATCAAACCCGACTCTTCGATCACTCAAATCAGAATGAAGATCATCTAGAATGTTGTCTAGAAAACTTTTGAAAACATGACCCACAGAATATTCTGTTACTTTTTCAAAAAGAATTCATATAGCATTTTCATTAAAATTTGATCAATTAATATTGGAATTTTGCCCTTTCAGGCCTTTTAAAATTATTGGTACATACGTTTTTTTTTCTTTGGATGTCATAAATATTTTTGATGTAAATATATTACACTCTCTTACATATTAATTTATGTAATCGGGATATGGGAGGGACCATCAAGGCACCCGATTGAAGCGGATTGGATGAGAGGAGTGGAAATTCCTACTCCCCGTTCCTTACAGTTTAAACTTCATGGTTTGGGCATTAATCAATTTATAACGCATTCGAAGATTTCTCAATTCAAGCTGAACAATGTATTAGGTCCTAAGTAACATTGAGAGACCCTCTTTTTCAACGTTTTCATTGCGTTCTTACGGCTATGAAAAAACATGTCAAAGTATGTTCAACTCACAGTACGGTAATATAAAGTGTTATTAAGGATGCAATACCTCAAAAATATCAGCAAATCGTTTTATAGACCAACTATTAACGAATGAGAAAGTCGACGAAGTGAACACCTCAATGTTACTTAAGAGCTAATGCATTGTTCAGCTTGAATTTACTAACTATTATTCTTCACTTATTCAATTAATTTAGCACGTTCCATTCAGGATTTCATCACGTTCTAGTGGCTAATGATTGGATTCCAAAATGGATTTTGACATTCCAGATGGACAACTTTCTAATACAGCCAATAACACTAGTCGGTAAAATAGAAACTTTTTTCGCTCTCATCGGCATTTCTTATTGAATTTCATCGATTTTTCCGTGTTGAATTTAAATATAAGCTCAGAATTGCAGTGACACGTGCAATTTTGAGTGAAATGAGTCTTAAATTCACAAAAGCTCGTATTATTATGAAAAATGGGTTAACCTGCTAGCCACATTTCATTTTTGAATGTTGGGCTTGGGGACCTTCCTGAATCCAGGTGCTCACAGATTTTTTCTAACACGTATACTGAAGAGTATCGGTTTTTTATTCACAAATCTGTGAACCTTTCATGAAAATTATGATTTTTAGACAAGGATGATGGAATTGATGGTCTTAATTGAGACTGCATAACCGAAACAAGACCGTTCATTTTATGAAAATTTCTGTCCTGGAAAGATGGTTTTTGAAACATCCCTTTGAATGTTGGGCTTGCATATTATAGAATTGACCTTTCTGAATCCAGTGCTCACAGATTTTGCCGGTGAAGTTCTTTTCAGTCTGTGCGATGTCTTGGCGAAATCGTTCTCCATGTTCATCTGAGATGGCTTCCATATTTTCTAGGAAGAAGATCTAAGAAGTGTAACTTTAGTGACATAGGAATCAACCAGCTCTTGAATGATTACGCATCATAATCCGGAGATTTTTTATTTCCCAGGCAGTGAGCACAAACGTTTTGGAAAGCAGGCCATGCTCGTAACTCTGTTGAGTTAAGAGTTTGCTGAAAACTGTCGTCTCTGGGGAGTTCCCCAATTTGATGGCCAACTAATATTTCTTTTTTTCACTTTGACTTCGCTCAATCTCGGAAGCTTTTTTAGGTCATAACCAAGTTGCTACAACTAGTTATGTCGTCTTGGTGTTGCTTGGGTAAGGTCTGCACAGAGATTCCACTGATGTTCCGAGTATTTTTTGGATTTTTTTTCCATAAGTGTTTAATTCTTATCATAAGTTTCCTTCATGTGAGCTGCAAGCGCAACTGTAACTGAAGAATGCTTGTTGTCATTGTGTAGTAACACTTCCTTCAAGCTTTCACTTGATGCGTCAAGAGAGTCTCTAGTCAGTTGCGTGATACACTAATTATAGCTCTTTGATTACAGCTTCGATATTGTTGCAAAAGATAAGATGCCGGTACAGCTAAAAACATGTAATAGTATCTGAATGTTTCTTCCGATAAGACCTAACATCTTTTTCCAAGATATTTCCCTGTTTTAGCCTTGATGTTAGAAGCTGCGCTTTTGTCTAGGGTAGCTCCAAATCTCGAACCAGCTCCTTCTGCCATAGTACGACAGTTGTTACCATTGAGATAACATAAATATGACTTACTCAGTTATAATCAAGTTACTACAACTAATTATGATTGTAGTGTGCAGATTTCGTCATACAAAAGTAACAATCGCTCATGTGTTTGTGTGGAATCATCCACACTATAGGTTTGACAAAAGGTAAGCCTTTTTTTTGCGTACCTTTTAACCAACCAAGCAATGTTCGATTAACACGAGTATGTTAAGAACTCATGGAAACTCTGATATGCCCATGGAACTGATATACTGTCTTCAACAATGGTGTAAACCCTCGTTTCTGTTTCTTCAATATCACGTCTTCACAAATACAACCAAACTTGTCAGATAAATTCACGACATTTGAATACAATGACAAGTAAAATGTCGTGTGAGACAAAAACCCTTCATAAGTCATGCTTAAGAAGTTCACAGGTATAATTTTTTGAATAGTATTTTTATGAATCTTTCAATTTATTTGACTGGTTATAAGGATGATTTGCTTTTGAGTGGGTTGAGTTCTTTTTAATTCCATTATGATTGCTTATCCTTCGACAGATACTAGTATTTCGTATACTACTTGCAGATTTCCTCCGTGCATCATACTTAGACACCACTGAAGAATCTATCGCATCCAAACATTTTATTTGCCTATATTAAATATGTATACAGAGAGCGAATAATGGCGCTGTAACCAGGGGCCACATGGGGCTAGCGCCGTAGTTAATGCTTCGGTCTGAACCATTAGAAAAGAAATAGAGCATCACTTAACTTTCTTAGACTAGATGCTCCCAACGACCATTTTTAAAGAAATTTTTGATCTGTACACCAAACAGGGCATTCTGTTTAACTATTCTCTCCGACTATTCATTTCCATTTTCCTTTGATATCTACCAATAGATACCTTTAACAGATACCAAATCCTCCCTATCTCCAACGGTTGCATGGACGTGGCCAGGTGAGCGATTGAGGAGTGTCATTGTGGAGATTATTGCGTGAAGAAACGTATCAGTAACTGTATAGGTGTGCTGGTGCGAGGTGTGCTCAATGACAATACTAATGTTAATGCTAATATCAAAGTATACTTCGCATCCTGTTTGTTAATGAACTAGATTACTACCCCAAATAGGGTTTAAAAATTTCTAGGAAAGTTTGAAGTGAAGTCTCACTTGGAGTTTTCTCAGTAGATTTAATTTGAAACATCGAACGTTCAGAATAACTCGACTTGGTACAGAGACACTGAAGAAGTCTGCACATTGTAGACGAAATACGCGTGATCGTGTCAAAGAAGATAAAAGCACAAAGGTAGTTGGAATTAAATGGAGAATACTAATTTTTCTTCTAATTTCTAGTTACAGGTATTCCACTAAACAGCTCAAACCCTCTAGGATTCATCAATTAATGTGCTTCGATGAGATTCAGTAGAAAATCTGCATCATCGTTTTCTCGCCGGATAAGATTTTTAAACGTATTTCGGTAAAAATCGTATGTCATTTTTCATAGAAAATGACATGGTCTCGGGATCAAAAGTTCAACTTGTTCAACATGTTCTAAACAAAAAGCAGCACATTGTCAGTTTGTCATTTCAAAGGTTTGCACGTTTTTTCAAAGGACGCACGTTTTATTCCTGAAAAAAAGAAGAGATTTCGATCTAAAAAGTACGGAAAACCTTTGAAATGACAAACTGACAATGCGCTGCTTTTTTTTAGAACATGTTGAACTAAAAACTTGTTGAACTTAAAATTACTGTCCGCTCCTAGCGCTTCGCATGGAGATGAGAAATTATCTGCTTCTGCTAACTTCATGTTGAACAAGTTGAGCTTTTGATCCCGAGACCAAACCAACGCACAACTACTGTTTTAAATGCATTTTCCAATATCGAGGAAGGCGACATATTCCGACTGGCACACTGCAGCCGAAATAAGCTGAAGTTTAGGGCTGAATTAAGTTGCAAAAGAGATGTTTCAACCCATTTACAACAAGCGTATAAGTAGTGTATTGTTTAGGCAAAGGCGCACAGTAGATAGAAAGAAAATGTGTGATGAATTTTACTACTCTACGCTGAGATGCTAAAGAAACATGCAAGAAAATGTGTATTTTGTGAAAATGTTGTATTTTAAATCAAACTTTCATTCTAACTGAATCAAATGATCACATCACATGATAAATGTCAAAGAGGTATTAGAATATGATTAAAAAAAAGTATATTGTAGTTAAGGAAGGTTCAGCTTAATTTAATTAACACTCTAATTAGACAGAGCATAAACTTATCATACGAATTTTCGTTGTATAGCAGATAGATTAAGACAAAATGCGATCGAGAGCTTTCTCCATAAAAATGCTAGATTAAACTCATTATCACTGCACGGTTTTTAGATTAAAAATCACAGGATACGCCAGAATACCTAACATTTGTTGAAGATGCCAAGGGTGGAGGCCTAACGATATTTGAAATTTGTATTCAGGAAACTTTAATGTGATAGAGACGCAGTCCACGTAGTTCACTTAACACGTAGAATACTTTACTGGTTTGGACGCTTCGTTGTGAGAAAAGCAATGAGAGGAATACCGTTTGATAACAATTGTTGTTTTGTAAATGAACTCAACTCACCCAGACAACCACAAGTCGTATAACAGTGTTCAAATAGTATCGTATATTCCTATATTTTATTGTAATATCGCAATTAATTAAAGGCCACACTTTATCGTGTTATGTTTAAATTAAATCGTAAAGAGTGCAAATTTTCTACTTATATACGAGTTGTCATTTATGTATCGTACTGCGTTACAAACTAAATCGGATAAACATCGCAAAGCTTATTAAACCGAAATTGTTATTACAAATTAAATCGCATAGGATATCAAATCAACTCGTAAAAGAAAACAATGGAATTTGCACGTATATGGCCTCCACTTTTGCACTTATAAGCCATATTTTTTGCATTTTATACGATTTGTTTACTTACATATATGTTTGTATATTATAAAGACAACTTTCAATATACGTGCATTTTGGTTGTCTGGGCATACTATAAGTTTGGAGGTGTTAGCAGAAGTTTTGCCTTTATAAGATCGTTTTGTGAAGCTGTCGCTTCGGTTTATCATCCGCTGTGAGGTGTTAATTCCATTGGTATCCCCAAACTAAGTTCATGACACTGCACTACTGGTATATTATGGAGGTCAGCCCTTCATCGAATATTTCTAATAGTGATTAATTCCAAGACTTCTCTAGGTATATTGAAGTTTTTGATCTGACCATGAAGCAAGCAACTCGTGGAGTACCGGATCAACACCGTTTGGAGTACATACCATCAGTTTTGGCGAGCAAGTTTCGCCATACCAGTTGCGACAGAATGTTTTACACCGACGGGCCAAAAATAAATGAGTGCAGGTGTTTTTAATAGCGCCACCATCAATCTTCAAAATCCTTGCTTCATATGCGACGTAGGATTCGCGACTATACACTATGCATAAGAGCGAATTGCCTCTCGTTCCTCTGATCAATTCATCATTTTAACGGATAGTCTTAGCTCACTTGAGACTAATCGTTCAATAAGGCCGCTGAAGCACTCACCGTATTTCGTTATTGAAATACGATCTATTTCGGGTGGTTTGGTCTCATTCCTCGATTCCGGGTAATGAGAAGTCAGACTCACTTGCCAAGATGGGCGCTATGGAAGGCGATATTTATGAGACCCTAACGCTTTAATTTTTTTTTTGCATTTGCTCGCCAGCAGGCCTTGGTCAGCTCGCAACAAAAATGGGCTACTGGGGACTTGATGCAGACGACTGCATTCCATTCTTTTAGAGGTACCGACAAAATCGTGGTTCAGAGAATTGGACATTGACCGGGATTTTATCAAGGTAATTTGTCGTCTAATGTCCAATCACTACTCGTTAGGCTCTAATTTTTATCGAATAGACGAAGTGCTCATTCTACGCCTGACCAGGAGCAACAATACTGATTTGCCAATATGCTGTGGAAAGTCAACGCTTATTATTGTAAATCCTAACCTCGACCTAGCAGCGAGTTTTGGGCTACCCAAAGCTAAAATAGCTACCGAAATTATGATCATCCAGTCGGCTGTGGCCCGCAATTTGGAAAGAGATGGCTTACCAACTCGCCTGGTATTTTATTTCTGTTCCAATGCCACTTTCACACGTGTGACACGAACCACGTTGTCGTATTCAGTGGAAGAATAGAATTTTTAAAATAATTTTATTCGGATGGATCTCACAAAACTCCGTCTCCGTTATAACAGCAACTTGCACTCGTGGTCTTTAAGAGAATGTTTTTTTGTTTTGCTAGTTGTCCATCTCTCCGAACACGATTTTTTTACTGCCATGAAAAATCAATAAAGTGTCTAAGTATGAAGGATGCCAAATTATCAGTTAAAAAACGTAGGAAATTCCTTGCCAGGAAAGAAAAAAACGTCACTTTGAAAGCACAGCCTACCTCCTTATCGAGCCATGTTTGTGGTTGGAGAAAATCGATCAAAGCTCTTTTCTCGACACTGTATTGAATTGCTTCTGCCGGTTGCTAGTTCG
>JASCZW010003975.1:30561-67302 GCA_034211315.2 Aedes japonicus
GATTTTCTAGTAAATAGTACGTAACATATATATTGCTTGTTATCTGACAAAATACCATAGATATTAATTTTTGTAAACAGCACGGAATGAATTTCCTGGGGATCAACATTTTGCTACATCTCTTCTATCGTACCCAAACCTGCAAGAGTGACGGCAAAAAATATGTGTTAGCTCTGAATAAAATTCTAAGTCAAACATTGTAACTTCATTGTACTTTATCTCTCTACATCTCACGGATCACAGTGCCTAGAGAAATGATTTACGGATTCTGTAGCAGCTCTTCTCAATTGAAAAGGATCAATACCCAATTCAGACGCATGGAAAACCGATGATACCCCGTTTGGCAGAAAGTCGCGCTTGGCTTACGGATGTTTGGCTGAATGGACGTTTGGCATAAAGGCGTTTGGCCGAACGGAGGGAGAAGATACTTTATATGTTTTCGTGCTGGAGTTTAATACCGGACAAGCGCTTGAATCATAAGTTCGCTTTTGGATACAGGAATATGCTTCGTCAATTATTTCGTTGATCAGTAAAACTCCAAAGAACTGCTCATGTATGAAAGAAGGAACAATCTCACAAAGAGTAATCAGCTAGCGCTTGAATCAGAAGTTTGTTTTCGAAAACAGCAATATGTATCGTCATAGAAGGCCCATGGGCGAAGAATCAAAATATGGTATCTTTCGGCAGAACTGCATATTTCTTCAAGATTATAAAAAATAATGACCCATTCTGTCTAGCTGTTTAACATAATACATATTTCCACCAAAAATCAGGAGTCTACGATTTTATCAAAACATATTCATAATTCTCATGTATGTATATGGGAAAATGGCCGAATACCATTCTTTATAAGTTTTGAACACATTTCGTGTTAAAGTGAATTGATATAGTTGAAATTTAATTAGAATGCTTAATACTGCAAATGCGCACACATATTGATAAATTCTAAGTGTAATAAGTCTAGAATATCGGGATGCTATCTTATGCGTTCGAGAATGTTTTTTGGTTCCTTATTTCCTTTTTTAGATCTAATGCGTTTTAAAATACTTTTTTAGATTGTTATTTCCTTTTCTCTGCAATAAATTTAAGCTAATAGACAATTTTCGGCCAAACGTCCATTCGGCCAAACATCCATGTGTCAAAGATTCATATGCCAAACGCCCACCCCCGATGGAACACGAAAGGATCCTTCTGTACTAAGCGGACCAAACAATTTTCTGCCTCCTTCAACTCTGCAGTTGACAGAAAATCTGCGAGTTTTTTTCTTGGTTCGGGGCGTTCGTAGAAGTGTCATATAGCGCAACCAATACGCTGTGCAACGTACAAGGCCCGTTTAAGTTGAACATTTACTGAAGTACGTTTCGCTGAACTTGGCGAATGTCGACATCGAAGCAGTGACTGCTGTACGCCGTCTTTCTTCGGCTTCTTCTTCTACTGACAAATTCCGTGACAGATTTGGCCACTTATTTTCTCTTTTTTTTCAGCCAGCTCGGACCTTGCCACCAGAACGAGTTATCCACGATGTCCTTCGGCGAAATCCCTCTGGATATGAGATCTGCTGGATTATGAATGACTGGAACATGTCGCCAACAATCGGTTTCGTTGAAATATGTGAATAGAAGGATTGGTCTGCTAGAGGGATTTAGATTTTTACTGACTAGTAAGCAACCAAATAGGGCTAGATCGCAGCAACCGCTGCTCGCGGACAATTGAGTTTACGAGAGCTTCCAAGTTTTTTCTTTCATTACATGGTGATTGTGATTTCTCAAGTTAATTTCTTTTCGTTTTTTCTTCATTGTGATGCACTAGGGCGCGATTGTTTGAAGTACTAATTGTGTTCGTGCAGTTCGTTTTTATATGAACTAGCCGAAATTATTTGCCGGATTCACGTAAATACAAAAATGCATCCTTTAGCAACAGGCGACGGCTTGCCATAGTAAATGAAAAATAAACATCTGCAACGGAATGGAGAATAATCTGAAACAAAGATAAATCAGAGTTCAACTTATCGTTTACCAAGACGAACTCTGCTGCCAATCCAACTCTATTATCCAACATCCCAGTGATATATTGTGGAAGCGCAAAGATAGTGCTCTATTCCTAATATTTCACTCAGTCAACTGGCGACGATTGCTGCCAATGATCAGGAAGCATACCCAAGTAACATTTCCAAAACCACCCCGCTTTATTAAGTTTTATGAAAGCCACTATAAATCAATTTGGTTTTATTATAGCACTAAAAGGTGCCAATGGGTTTCAAATTTCAGTCAGGTTTATGAGAACCTACACAGATTCTTTAGAACGATCTTAAAACCTTGTCTTCTAAAGTTCCTTTTACTCTTATCAGAAGTTTTATTTTGATTTTATGAACTCGTAAAATGCTGTTTTGAAGTGCCGTTTTAGGACTTATTCAAATAATCTTCCTATGGTCTGTTGAAAAAGCGTTTTAAAACCATTTTGCCTCCTGTAAAGGCATTAAACGGCAAATTGGCATTGAGAAAAGCCACCAAATGACCAACAAGTTTTATTATAGCCATTGCGAAGATAAATTGGCTTTTTGGCAAAACTGTGATTTCTTCCAATCGCCATATTGGAATATCTGAAATAATTTAAATGTGGAAAAACAAATACACCAAATTTTAAATGTAATACAAAGGAACTATAGATCAGAGACCAATTTTGGCATTCTTTCATGTAACTTTATTAAATACCATAAATTTTCAGGAAATTCATGATTAATTTATCGAATATATTTGTTTCAATTTTGTTTATGTTGATGTAAACTCGCGAAATCTCTGAGGCACATTTATTTTCGGCTCTTATCGTGCCAATGTATACCATAAAATTTAATGCGCTTATGATTTGGAGCATGATAAGCTATGAAAAACTCAACTTGTTTTTGATATTTTGCTATCAAACTAAATTTCCAGCAATACTAGAACTTTTTTCTTAGATATTATTTACAGTTAATCGAATCAGAAGAGCAGAGAATCGAACAAAACAGAACAACAAAAACCAACCACGATATCACCATGGAGTTTGACAGCTGTGGCCAACTAGCCCTATGCTGGTTTTGATAACAGCCAATAGGTTTTATGAAGGTTCTCAAGTACATCTTTCGCTAGAACATTTTCAAAATCTTTATTGATTTGTTTTCACAACAGTCTATAGAGTGCGCCACTTTGTACACATTTCGGCTTTAAAGAAGCATAGAGGAGGTGTTGGTTGACAACACTATTTTGAATGTAGTTTTATCAAAAAGCCGGGAGGAGTGCTATACGGCTGGAATAAAACTGAAATTGTGACCCGGTCCAGTATTGGCATCTGTGATTTATGCGAAAGACCCCATAGCATATTACGACTTCAATTAAGTTCAACATACTAGTCGAAACTTATTTATGCTACGAATTGTCCTCAAGCTCGACCAGTCGAGACATTTTGGGCTCTGAACAAAGCATATCTAAGGAAATGTATTAAAGTAGCAGACTTTTAGCCTCCTCGGCTAGTTCGTCACCCCGGGCATGCCCTCAAACAAAGCTTTACACTTCAATCATGCTCACCTTCATGTAAGGAAGTTTTTTGGATTAAACAAGTTAAAGGTGAGAGACATCCGCGCTTTCTAATACACCAGCGGCGCCGTCAGGCATAGGTTGAAAGCAATTGACACGGAAACAAATCCGTTTCTGTTTTCATGAATAAAAAAGCATGAAACGAATTTTCATCTTATTTTATGAATTCGTGACTTCTGTTCAAGGTTTTATTATTGCAATTACAGATACGAGTCATGAACTTAGGAAGTTTTGTTTTGCCTCTAATCTAAAGTTGTGTAATCAGCCTCATTAGTCCAGAATCTTTTCAAGAGTAACTACAGCGTAATAAGTACATCCCCCAAGTACTATTACAGCTCTCCACATCCACAGGTTCGAACCCTAACGGTGGATTTACATTTGACGTAGGATTACGTCTTTGTTTTCTATACTAAGGTACAATTTGCAAAAATAATCGCTTTGCCAGCGCCACGAGAAGTGGTCAGGTTTTGAGCGTTAATATCTCAGTCCTTTTTAAGGAGATTTAAAAAAAAATGCACTTATCATTCAAAAAATTTTCCACACATCAATTTTAATGGACAATATTGTTGATTTCGGGCAAGATACTAATGAAGAATTCATAAATGTTAAGCCTTGTATTAAAAAGTACATTAACCCCTTTAAGGCCAAAGGCGTCATATATGATCCCAAAAGGAATATGGCTGTATAACAGACTGTTTAATGCATTATTGACGACTTGGAACTTCTAGAATATGAAGAAGTTCAAGAAGAAAAAATTAACGCCATGTTAATAGTGTAAAGCTTTGTTTGAGAATATGGTACATATGCAGACGGATTGATAAATTCCGTTGATAAACGTCAAATATTTTCGAATTTTGTTGAGATGCTCAAAGTTATCTAAAATTTACTAGAGTTTAGAACTTCAGATCTACTGTTGTAACAGTAGCTTTTTATGGCTATGGAAGGTTACGATAATGAACCTTTTGGATATTTTTCAACAGTCATTATTTGATCATTTTATGATTTTCTCGGTCATCCAAACTGTCCTTGAGTTCATAACCTTTGATCTACAATAGTAACTTCTGCTTTTTGGCCTATGCAAAGTTACACTACGTATTCAACTATATTCAGTGAATATTTTCGAGCGTAAGAAAAACCATTATGACCTGAACTGGAGTGATCTAGGTCATCCAAACTGTCCGTGAGTATAGAACATAAGATCAACAGTTGTAACAATAAGTTTTTGAAGTATGCAGAGGAGCAATAGGAGTATTTTGCAATATTCATTGAATAGTGTGGAAGGCCAATAGACAAAATGCGACAATCTAGGAATATTCTAGGTCATCCAAACTGTCTATTAGTTCAAAACATAAGATCTACAATTGTAACAGTAGTTTTTGTTCCTACATAAAGATACTATATGTATTCAATCATATTAAATGATTCTTTTGGAAAATCAACAATAATTATTTTATATCTTTGTTATCCTCTATTAAATCCACACTGTCTTGGGGTTGTGAACTTGAAATCTACGATAATAACAGTAGCTTTTGGGGCTATTCAAACTAAGGTCACGTATTCAAGCATATATAGTGAATATTTTCGAACGTAAAAATAGTCAAGAAGATAATCTTGAGATGGTCTAGGTCATCCAAACTTTCCTGGCGTTCAAAACGTAAGATTTACAGTTGAAACAGTAATTTTCAGGTAACATAAAGTTTCAATAAATATGCAAACCTTTTAAATTTATATTTTTAAAGGTCAGCAACCATTATTAGGTAATAAGACATCTGCTAGGTCATCCAAACTACCCTTGAGATCAGAACGCAGGACTAACAGTTGTAACAGCAGACAAGAGACAACAACAGACATTATGAGATAATCTTCGAATATTATAGGTTATCCAAACAATCCATGAGTTCGACACTGAAAATCTACAGCTGTAACTGTAGCTTTCTGGACTAAACAAAGAAAAAAAATTGTATATGACCAATTTAAGTGAGTCTTTTGGAAGGTAAACGGATGTAATGAGATATCTTGGGATGTCACCAAAACTGCCGTTGAGTTCATAAGTTAAAATCTAAAGTCGTAACAGTAGCTTTATAACCTATATAGGGTGACGATGTGTATTCAAACACATTCAGTGAATTTTCTGTAAGGTCATCAGTAACTATCAGAGTATTTTGGAATGTTTAAGTTCATAAAAACTGACCTTGAGTTCAGTGCGCTATAATTTTTTGCAGTGCGCTTCAGCGACGATAAATTTTCAAACATATTCAATGAATATTTTGAAACGTCTACAGACATCATAGGGTAATCTTGTTAGTTTCAGGTCATTCAAACTCACTTTCAAAATTTAAGGTCTACAACTGTAACAGAAGCTTTATGGGCTGTACAAAGTTAAGTTAGTTTGTTTGTCATAGCATATCCCAAGATAATATCATAATATCAGTTGGTCTTCCAGGACATTCATTGAATATGTTTGAATACATATCATAAAAATCTATAGCGGATAAAGTTACTGTTACAACTGTAGATCTTTGGTTCTAAACTCCAGGACATATTTCCTGCTTTTTTTCATTCGTTTCTATGTCATTGCGCACCAAATCAATCAGAACACGGCAAGTTGATTTTATTACAACGCCCGGAAAAAATAGGCCTGAACGGGTTAATTCAAAGAATAATGCGTTGTACAATCCAAATGGCTTACATTAAGTTGCGTAGTCCTACATCATCATTTCGAACAACTCAATGGGGCTGTACCTTGCAGTTTTTTGTTTAATTCAAAGTCGATAAAGAAGATTTCTCCGATTCATGAATAATGTTTTTAGTATCAGGAATTCAGCTTATGGTTTTGACCCGATTTATTCATGATTTTATTGTGGCGAGGCAATATTGTTCATGGTGTATATTCATAACACGAAAACACAGTATATTCATGATATCATGATCTGTTTTTCTTTTTTTTACAAGAACACATTTTTTCCCGTGGATGCAACATCGTACCTTAGATGAATTGCTTCCTAAAAGAGTCCCACAAATTGTAAAGATTAAGTGCTCATTTCAAATTTCATGCGAAACCCGAATGGATTTAAATATACTTTGAACTGGTTTTACGTTATTCTTAATCCTTGGGTAGATAATGATTTTAAATGGAACACCAGAAGTGCAAGTGCAATAGAAATAGCTAATTGAATATTATACTAAGGGTTGTTTAAAAGCTTTTACGTGATAAGTGATAATTCTGAAATGCCAAGAACCTAGAATAGTAAGAAAATTACCCCTACCAGTGGTGGCAAACGTAAGTATTTCACAAAACATTCGCCGTCAACGAAATGTTAAGGCCCTGGACACTGGCATTCGTGTTTAGATACATTCCAAGCGAACGATAACGATAAAAAAAAGCAAAAAAAATTCGTTAATTTTTGCCGAAATTTCCAAATAACTTAGAAATTACGCTTCACTCTATCAAAGCTTAATTGAAAACGCACTTATTTAGAATTTTATAGTAACAAGTGTTTGGTAACCATTCTTACAATAGGATTTCATATAATAAACATTGAAAGCATACAATAATTAGCCAGCAATCAGCGGAATTCTGAGTGACATAAATCCATGTCGCAAACGTTTTTAAACGATCGGCAGGTTGCTTCAGAAATATTTCGTCGTCTACAAAAAATGTCATGACATTTTTTCGCTAGCCAATTTACTTTTGTGTTTGTACAATTTGGTCGTCATAAAAAGACGTAAAATGAGAAGGAAAAAGGTCAATTTATGATTAGTGAATTTGTTTGTAAAAATGTAGTTTGCCACCCCTGACTCCAACTACAAAACACAAAGCATCATCCTATACCAACTTCCGTACGACTACCTTGAACACCAAATTCATCAACAAACACTAGCAAATCGACCAGAAGTTCAAAACCAAAAAAATGGTTTCATCTACTAATTACAACATCTTCGTCCAAGCGACCGAGTTCAGCCTTGTGAAGGCTGAATACCCAATCGAAAACGACAGCACTGCCGCGATTCTGCCGTGGCCAATACTCCAATCACAACCGCACCGACGACGACAACCGCGTCCGCTCTGCACCTACCATCATGATCTCATGTTTATTCAATGCATTAAAAACTATCGAAACGGATGGACTTTGTACGGTACTTGGTCGGTCACGGCGATGGGTACTGCTTTCAGATCACCAGTCAGTCAGTGCTGCGCTCGTGTTGGTGTATTTGTCGTAGCAGCACTCGGCTTTGTAGCTCTATAAAAGCTTTGCAAGGTCGTTCAGTAGCTGATTGAGAGAGCGCGAGAAACATTTAGTTTTAAATCACTTCGTTGTTGTTGTTGTTGTTTTCCTACAATTCCCCCATCCCCGACAGCGACGTTGGATACAGGTATGCGGATTACCGGTCGTGTAGTTGTGCCGGAGAGTAGTTGACTCTATGAATGAAACCGAATCGAGCTGAAGGCAATTCACTTTTCCTCGTTTCCTTCTTTGGCCGATCGCGACAATTATGGACCCGTAGGGAGGTGGAAAGTTATAATTTGCTGTGGGTAATCCAACACCGTGAGCAATCGATTCAGCACTAGGCGCAGAACTTCAGGGCAATTGGATTTTGAAACTGAAGATGATCACCGCTCGTTTCCAACGAAACAGGTTATGCATCGATGGCGGCAAGGTGCGATCACGAGGTGGAAAACAAGTGTGGAATTTTGCGGCAAGATCGAGTATAAGCGAGTTTGGCTGGTGAAGATAGATCAGACGCTGCACATAATGATAAATTGTTTGCTCACCAAGCCAAATTGGCCGGCTCGGCGGAGAGATCATCGTCACGATCTACGAGATGTGGCGGATTTCGTATGAGGTGTGTTCACGTAGATATGAAATAGCTCACTTCGTACTCGACACGTATGAATGAAATATTTGAAATTTCTCATATTACCAAAGCGTAACAAAGCTGAGTGAAAGTAGCAAACGATTTGCTGCTTAAACTGACAGACATCGAGCCTTAAGTGAGATATGGTGTTGGCATATGAATGAATAAACGACTGACTGAAAGCAACTCCACGAAGCGTTCTAGACGTTACTAATTGACTCAAATTTATTCTATTAGGTTCGAGTTTGATAATAGTGGTGACGTCAATCGAAATTTTTATTAATTGAATTGATTAGTATGTTTGCATATGTATATAAAACATTGAAGAGCAATTCTCATAGCTAGTTGCAAGAAAAATGTTTGCCTAGGTAGCTGGTTTTTTGTTTCCCTCGATCTGCTCGTTCGATTCATGCAACCACTTCTCTACTTTTTCAACGGATATTTCCTTCTACATTGAGTGACGCTCGAAACATCACTACCGCGCTGTCGTAGTATTGGGAGGCTTCTCGTCGTCACAGTCCTCATTTACAGAGAAACCGAAAACCTAACGTTTTCATTCTTGAATATATTCTTGAAAATTTCTAGATGAGAAAATTTTAAGCAACTTGGACTGGATATTTTTTTTTATCTTTTGAAATGTAACCGAATTTGAGCAATTTTTCCTACGTAGCTTAGGGTGTCCCTATGAAAATCAGTTATTTTGCTCTTACTTTTTCAATTCAAATTTTCCAGGAAACTTGTCTTACCTTGGTTGGTTCTTATGTTCGTTGAAATATAAAACATACTCTTTTATTTGCTGAAATGCTAGCTAATTTCAAACTTTTTTGCAACAAAACATGTTTGCAGCTTTTGAATCAACCAATTTAGAACAATTCCGCCTAGACAACTTAGGGTGTCCCTACAAAAAAAAGGTTTTTAACTCTAACTTTGCGATTCAAAATTTGACAACAAAGTTATTTTTAAAAACTATAATAATAAAACTTAATAAGGAGTGTATCGAAAAGTAGTTATAAACATTCGATGCGTTATTACGCATAAACTACTGTATATATTTTTAGCGTGTAAGCGCCATTTGCTTTGTTTACATGTCAAAAATGATTATTCGGTTCATTCATTTCCGTTGATAAAGTTGTATTCAAAATGTCGCGAATTGAATTTGAGACTAAAAAGAAAATTCTGCACACTTGGTGCACCGAAAAGGGTGTTACTTACAACCAGATTGCGAAAAGAGTAAATGTTCACCCGGCAAGTGTAAAACGCATCATCGAAAAAGTTTGGTAAGGAGTGCTCCCTCAAGGATTTACCAAGAAGTGGCCGGAAACCCGGCTCCAGCAACCCCGATTTGGACCAAAAGTTGTGGATTATATTCAACGGAACAAATCTGCCTCTACTCGCGATCTAGCCAAGAAGTTCAGGACCAGCATCGGAATGATTCAACGAATCAAGCGCAGGAATGACTTGAAGACGTACAAAAAGCAGAAAGTGCCCAAACAAACTCCGGAACAAAAGTCTCGTGCCAAAACCAGGGCTCGAAAGCTGTACAGCTGCATTTTGGACAATGTCGACCAGTGCATTTTGATGGATGACGAAACATACGTTAAAGAAGATTCAAGAACGCTACCGGGGCCGCAGTTTTATACTAAATCTGTTGGGGAACGTGTACCAACCGCAGATACGACTGTTGCGATGGAGAAATTCGGTCAGAAGGTGCTCATTTGGCAAGCTATTTGCACATGTGGCTTGCGTTCTTCAATTTTCTATACAAAAGGAACTATAAATGCTGAGATTTATCAAAAGGAATGTTTGAAGAACAGGTTGCTACCATTGTATAGAAAGCACCAGTCCCCTCTCTCTTCTGGCCAGATTTGGCATCGGCACATTACGCCAAATCCACTCTACAGTGGCTGACAGAGAATAACATCAAGTTCGTAGAAAAAGACATCAACCCACCAAACTGTCCCCAGTTGCGACCGATCGAACGCTATTGGGCAATAGTCAAGCGTATATTTAAGAAGGATGGTACAGTGTCCCAAAACATGACCGATTTTAAGAAAAATTGGGCAGCGGCATCCAGGAAGTGCACAAAGGTCACTGTGCAGAATTTGATGGCAGGTGTCAAATCAAAGGTACGGGCATTCTACAGAAATGAACATGATGACTAGTTTTTCCGTTTGGATCTTTTGTAAACATGTTAAGCTATAATAAACTGAAATAGTATGTTAATTTTAACCATGTTTTCATGCCTATTTTATTATTTGGAAGTTTATAACTACTTTTCGATACATTCCTTATTTGTCTCTTGGCGACATCTTGTCGATATCTTTTTCCGCTAGCGAGTTACTAACAATTTTCTTATAAAATTACGTCCTTTTCAAATGCGTTTTAGTCAATTTAAAAAAAACTTATCACCAGTTATCAGCTATAATATGAAATAATACAAATCCTTTCAAAAAGACTTAGTCATTCAAAAAGACTTAGAGTACAGCAATAAGCTCAGTATGTTTGTATATTATTATAATACTCCGTTCATACACTCAGCGAAATAGCACCACCATATTTTTTGGAAACCATTCTCAACTGCCCTAGTTTATCTTAATTTTTAACCTTTCTAGTACTAATTTTTATTTACAACTAGCTGATCCCGGTGCGAACGTTGCTACGCCTGCAACTAAATGAATAAACATTACATAGAACTAACGCTTATTTTTAATGAGTTTTTTTTTTTGAGTAATAAGGAGTTCAAACTTCTATCAGAACATTCTTCTTACCCAGACAATACACAGTTTGTGGCATAGTAACCTGGATAATTCTCGGGATTGGTTGAAATTTGTGTTTGAATTCACCATAGAAACATTTCTTGCATTCAAAAAAACCCCGCATACCATTTTAGATTCCATTTGCTTGATTAGTTCTCAAGCTATGCAGAAATTTGTGTTTCATTTGTATGCGAGCCGGAAGGGGGAAGCGGTCTCAAACAATCATAAGAACCTTCCCCAGCTCCAAAAATACCTGCATACATATTTTCACTCCGATCGGTCAGACAGACAGTAAGACAGAAATCCATTTTTATATAAATAAAAATCCTGTTTCCAATAACCTTCACATGCCAAATGTGGTTTCATTTACTTGAATAGTTCTCGAGTTATGCAGAAATTTGCGTTTCATTTGTTTCAGAGGGCAAAGGGGTCTCAAACCACCATAGAAATATCTCTGACCTTCAAAAAAATCCACATGCCAAATTTGATTCCATTTGCTTTATTAGTTCTCGAGTTATGCAGAAAATTGCGTTTCATTTCTATGGGACCCCCCTCGTTAAGAGGGCAGAGTGGTCTTAAACCACCATAGGAATATGTCTCTCCTCTAAAAAATTCCACATGCCAAATTTGATTCCATTTGCTTTATTAATTCTCGAGTTATGCAAAAATTTGTGTGTCATTTATATGGGAAATCTTTCCCTTCAGTTGTAGAAGGCAGAGGGGTCTCAAATCATCATAGAAACATTTCTCTCCTTCAAAAACTTCCATATGCCAAATTTGGTTCCATTTTCTTGATTAGTTCTCGAGTTATGCATAAATTTGTGTTTCATTTGAATAGGAGCCCACCCCCTTCATAAAAGGGAGGGGTCTCAACTCAGCATTGAAACAGTATTCATAAAAAAAAACCTCCACATGCCAGATTTGGTTCAATTTGCTTGATTAGTTCTCGAGTTATACAGAATATTGTATTTCATTTGTATAGGAGCCCCCACTTTCAGGGTGAAGAGGAATCTGAAACCATCATAGAAACCTTTCTTGGCTTTAAAGCCTCACACATGCTAAATTTTTTTTTTTTGCTTGGGGTCTCAAACCACCGTAGAAACATTTCTTGCCTACAAAACCTCCACATGCCATATTTGGTTCCATTTGTTTGATTAGTTATTGAGTTATGCAAATATAGTTTTTCATTTGCATGGGAGCCCCCCTTTTTAAAGGCGGGAGGGGTGTCGAACTATAATAAGATCCTTTCCCGAACCCAAAAACTCCTGCATACAAATTTGCATAGCGGTAGGGATAGTTCTCATGTTTGGTTTAAATTTGTGTTTCGTATGTATGGTAGCCCCCCTTTTCAGAGTGAGTAGAGGTCTTAAATTATCACAAAAATCATTTCTTGCCTTCAAAAACTCACCCATACCAATGTTGGTTCCATTTGCTTGATTAGTTCTCGAGTTATGCAGGAATTTGTTTTTGATTTGTATGGGATCTCACCCTTTCTAGAAGCGGGAGGGCTCTCGAACTATCATAAGATGCTTTCCGGACCCAAAACCACTGAATACAAATTTGCAAAGGCAGTAGGTATAGTTCTCATGTTTGGTTGAAATTTGTTTCATTTGTATGAGAGCCCCCTTTTTAGAGGGAGGAGGGGCTTTGAACCACCATCAAAACATTTCATGCCTTAAAAACTCGTCCATTCCAAATTTGGTTCCATTTGCTTGATTATTTCTCGAGTTATGCAGAAATTTGGTTTCCATTTGTTTGAGAGCACCCTCCCCCTTCCTCCTCATATGACGGAAGAGTCACAAATCACCATAGAAACATTTCCCTCCTTCAAAAACTTCCACATGCGAAATTTGGTTCCATTTCTCTTATTAGTTCTCGAGTAATGCAAGGATTTACGTTTCATTTGAATAGGTTCCCCCCCCCCTTTCAGAAAGGAGAGGGGTCTCAAATCAACATAGAACAGTTTTTTGTCTTTAAAAACCACCACATACTAAATTTGGTTCCATTTGCTTGATTAGTTCTCGAGTCATTCAGAATAGTGTATTCCATTTGTATCGGAGCCCCCCCCCCCCCTTTAGGATGGGAAGGGGTCTCAAACCAACATAGAAACATTTTTTGTCTTAAAAAACCACCACATGCTAAATTTCGTTCCGTTTGCTTGATTAGTTCCCGAGTTATGCAGAATATTGTGTTTTATTTGTATGGGAGCCCCCCTTTTATGACGGGGAGGGTTCTCAAGTTACCATAAAAACCTTTTTTGCCTTCAAAAACTCACACATGCTAAATTTCTTTTGCTTGTTTAGTTCTCGAGTTGTGTAGAAATTTGTGTTTCATTTGTATGGGAGACCCCTTTTTCAGAGGAGGAATGGGTCTGAAACCATCATAAGATTATTCTCCGGCCCCAAAAATATCTGCATATAAAAAGGAAACCCCAACTCATTTTTATTATATAGATGTTTTTGACTGATTTTGCTGGTATTTTTGTGGAGCATTAATATCCAAGCCAAACAATTCAAAAAAATGTGCGAAATAATAATAGCACCAGACACCCTGTCTGTCATTTAACAGGTGTTTGTTTTTGTTTGCACAAAGTTCTTCCAGAGTCTAAATCTTCTTCGAATTGAAGTGATTTTCGATTATTTTTTCTTGCAATGTATCGACTATGGATCGATCAAAGCGTTTTGCGGTCGAGAAAAAGTTGAAAATCAAGGCGTATCATGATGGATGTCTTTCTAATAAAGACATCGTTCGGAAACTTCTTGAAAAATTGTGATAAAAGTGGCCGAAACGTGGAAGGAAAAGTAAGCTTACAACGAATGATATCCGGAAAATATGTAGAATCGTAATGAAAAAGAAAAGTACAGTATTGCAAATCCGCGCGGAGCATACATCCGGTTGCTGCAAAACTCGCAAATACAATTTCTGGGTCCGTGTTGCTGCGCGTTGCTTCTGTTCTGAACTTTCTTAGGTAATTTTCTGCTTTTTGTAGATCTTCAGGTTGTTCCGTTCTTTGATACGTCGAATCATTCATTGCTGCTTCCCGCTTTATTGGCCAAATCATGGATCGATATTGATTTGTTCTTTCGAAGTAGAGCTACAACTTTCTGATCCAGTTTAGGGTTGAAAGATACGAGTTTTGTGGTTTTTCCTGGCAGTTCATCCAAAGAACAGTGTTCCCCAAAATTGATTATGATGGATTCTACACTCGCGTGATGAATTCCAAAGCACTCCGGCAGTTCTCGCATAGTAATACCCTTTTTACGTAGACATGTGTCCAAGACCTTAATTTTCACATCTTTTCAATGCGGAAAAACGAAGAATTTTAACCGTGCAAACAAGCAAATAATCAAAAGATGACAGTGACGCACAGCATGCTATGATGGACACATTAAAACCATCACAAATACACGCGTACAACGTACATGGATATCTTATCTTCGATACATTCCTTTGATTACGGTGTTCCGGACATTTCAATACTGACTTCTATCAAAGCAAGGTATTTTCATAGCAGAGGGATAATCTAACAACCGATTTGATCAGGATTATATTGTTGTTTGTGATCATCAAGTATGAAGGACCAAAACGTTTGGGCGGGCCCGCAAGCAGTGACTCTTACGCGAAAACTAGCGAATATAGGGAAGAAAATCACCTTCCAAAAGCAAGTTTACACTTGCATCACTAGAATCGTACCCTCGCTTGACAGAACCATTCCAAAATATGGGTTTGAAGAGCCCATCCTCGCTCCACGGTATGTTGCAATAGGGTGGGGATAGTCCCCTGCTTTTTATCCATATCTTTTTACTTGGGTGCTCTGACGGTCCCTCCGTTTTTCCTTTATATTTAATTTTATTAAAATTTAGTACATTTTGTCGAGAATCGCTTACCTTGAGTGAGAGATTTTGCCTGAAAGTTAAATTAATTTTTTTTAACTAGTTCATTTATGTCGGAGGCTAATTTGCGTTCGCTTTACGGAGTCGACAATTGATTTTTGTTTAACATAATGAGTGACTTAAAACTAGGGTTAGTAAAACATGGGTCGTTTACTCGCGGTTTACCCGATGCTAAAATAGGGGACCTTTTTAAAGTAATATTGGTTATGGTTATTTATTGTTCTTTATTAATCTACTTGTCTGTCAGGACCAAGGACAAGATTATAATAAGAATGTTCATCTCTATGAGGGCATTTAATTGCTGGATTTCAACATACTTAAACTGTGAAAAGTACAATCAGAATCAAACTTTTATTATTCATTGTTGTTTAACGTACCCTTTGGCTGCTCAATTTTTTGTTACTTTTTTTTATATGACATGTTTTCTGAGTGATGTTTGTTTTTTTTTTACTCTGTCCGTTTCTCAACTCTAATGATATGTTTTAGGCCTGTGTGTGAAGTTAGTTGAACTGCTTTGAAGTAAAGTTTAGAAAAATGTAATATGTTTACTATATGCTTGTATCTATTTCCTTTATCACATTCAACCGAAGACGAGAGTATAAAAATTGTGAGCTGTAAAATGAGCTCGTTTTTTCCTACTCAATGATGAACCGATTAATACCCAAACCTGACTATTTGTTTTTCTAGGGTTCTAATATTATAAAAGTTATCTTTTGTGTTTAGGTCTGATATTATTATTATTATCTTTCTCAAGTATTTGTTACAAGCATTATATCTTGCGTTTCATAGTTATTTGGTATATTAGTATTTAGATTTTTTCTGTTATATCATAGTTTAGTTTTACTGCGCTTTAGCTATGTATTTTTTTTAGATATATTTTTAGTACCCGTGCCTTGTCCCTAGAATGGTGTATTTTTATGTCAATAATTGGGCTTCACCTAACTATTTTACTTTACTATTTTTCAGCTTTCAGCTTTTTTACTATTTTTCAACTTGTTGTGTTTTTTTTTTCTAATATTTGTTCGTTTTCGAGATTCTATTTTCATCTTCCGATGTTTATCCGTCCAAAATTTTGCTATCTAATTTCTTATATATTTTTCCTGCCTTTTTTGTCCCTTTGTCTTGTTTCAGCGAGTCTTTCCACATGAGTTTGTAAGCTTATTCAAAAGTATTTCTACTCATCTTAGAATATACCTGGAGCTGATTCTTTCTTCGCTGGCTCTCCTATTTATTGTTTCTCCTTTCAACAGTTTCTTTTTGCATTAAATTTAATATATGATGGTTTCTTACAATGATTGAAGATACTTCTTAATGTAAGCTTTTCATAGTTAGCCATATCAACTCTGTTTTATTTTTTTATTTTTTTGCCAAAACTGGCACTTTTGTTCCATATATCATGGGCTATTTCTGTTTTATTTATCAACTTCACTTATCCCCAAAAGGGGTTGAATATTTTACAAAAATCTTAAACTGTTCTACTTTTCTTGTATGCATTAACGCATCGTTGTCTATTTGTTGATCGCCTATCAAAGAATGCTGTAAAATATACTCCTAAATATCTTGAATGATTTTCCAATTAGTACTGTTTCTTCTGGCCGATCAGATGCCATCAGATTATTGTTAAGAAATCTCTTAATTTAGTCCTATTGTTCCTAATTGATTGACAAGTACTTTTAAAATGTGTTCTAGTTCATCTTTACTGATTGCTATTATGAACAAATCATCAGCAAACGCTAATAACAAAGGCAATTTGAGAACATTTAGGTCCATTAACTTTAGTTTGGGTGTTATTTCAGCAACTTTACCTATTATATCTTGGATTATGTAATTTAATAGTATTGGAGATGACTCTTCTTAAAGCTGGTTGTTCCATAACACTCTGTAACTTCGCCTTTCATACAAGTTATAACTCTATCAACTTATCTAGTCGATACTTGTAGACTGATCAGAATGTCTCTGATAATATTTATTTTCACAGGGTCAAATGCTTTGTTAATGTCCAATGTCTTTTCTGCATTCCAATATTCTTCCATGATTCTCCTAATTGTATGGTCCAGAACCATCGAAATAAAACCAAGTGTCTCCTTTCTATCACTTCACCAACTGACAAATGTCATTTCGACTCTCGAAATAACGCTCAGTAGCTGGATCCGTTTTGTGGTGACATGCAATGTCTTCATCGAATTATACCTTCATGTACGAGGTGTGCAAACGACATTGCAAATGTAAATGCTAATTCTAATGCATTATCATTCGATAATACAAGTATTGTGATTAACAAGGCAACTCAAGAGTTTGTTATTACAATTTTACTTGGTAATGGAAAGCTTGTAGTTTTCCCATTTTTTGGAACATTCATGGATTTCTTTAGTTGTTTGCTCCAAAACAGACTTCCTACGCATGTTTGCTTGCTCCGCCACATGTTGATGAATGATGTGAAACTTAGGAGTGAATTGAAGTTGAGCTGCATCTAATTTACTCCGAAACAAGCAAAGCTTTACAGTGTATTGAGGGTACAGCATACTAAACTTTGTCAGGAGGCTACAGCAGTACCTTTCCAAAAATACAAACTGCACATGGCGAGTTGCGCTAGACGCAGTGATCCAATATTGTGCTAAATCTAGGCTAAGCCCCAAATTCTGTTGTAAGCAATTTATCGAAAATAAACTATCCACGTATACATTTGTGTTGTACGCGTGGATTTGTGATGGCTTTAATGTGTTCATCACAGCATACTGTGCGTTTGACTGTCATATTTTCATTATTTGCTTGGTTGCACGGATACAAATACTTCGTTGACAAAGTGTGGCGCATGGTGTTTTTGTTTGTTTTCGAGTAGGTAATCTTAGATAGTATGGCATAGCAGAGAAATTTTCCGACCATACACTAGATTGTTGAGACGATGGAAGCGCCCGAAGATCTGCCTTGAGTACGACAGGCTCGTAGTTGTTGGGTCGTCGATTGTGGGCACTTATGGCGAAAAGCGTATTGTGGGCACTTATGTAGAAAAACAGCTCTGAATTGAATTTCTTGGAGAAATATAACTACGCAGGTGGGATCCTGATGGGTAGTAGAAATCCTACGGTCGGATAGTCTAAATAGATAAGTAATGACAAAGCCGATGATGCAGCACGATACGGAATAAACCAGCCAACAACTATCACGACTGTCCCAAGCCAAGATGTTGTTAAATGGATAAAAAAAAGCAGTTTGGAAAACACATCAACAAATATGGAACCAAACCAGTAGAAACACATTAAAAATTGTAAAACAAAAAGTAGACAAACCCGTAGACAGAAACGACAAAAAAGAACAAATAGTATTAACTAGAATACGATTAGGACACGCTTGGTTCACAAAGAAACATTTATTCGAGAAGAAACCTACGGAAATGTGTACAGTATGCAATCGAAAAATAACAGTTCACCACGTGCTTGCTGATTGCCCGCAGTATAACACTACTAAATTAGAATTAGGAATTAGCAACCAATTATACCGAATTCTATGCAACGAACAACAAGCAGAAGACAAAGTTATAATTTTTTTAAAGAAAATAGGTATGTACAATAATATATAAGATATTATAAAATATAAACATAACCAATAAATTCGCAATAGAGACGAATGCCCCTTCAGGGTAAAGTCTCTTTAAACAAAAAAAAAACAAAAAAATAGATAAGTAATTACTGATCGCAAAAATATATGCACCACATTCGAAAGACACAAATTAATTTCAAGACCCATTTATGATCAACATTCTCGGTCTAAGGTTACCGTAGCTTGAATAACCGAGAAAATTCGAATCGAAAGATGTATCGGAATAAGTTGACATCCAAGATATAAGCGTATAATTGCTTTGTGACTGAAAAATTCCAGCCTTCCTCTTTCCATCCCCGATAATATGAGTCTATGACGTCGTGCGACCCAGGCAGCCAATATTTCCAACTGTATTTTTTCGACAACTTATTTCTATTCCTCTTAGAAAAAACGTAAAATACATCAGTAAAATGGAAAGAGCTCATCTGGGTTATCAGCAATAAGGCAGTCATTCTCCTCCTTAAAACCTTACTACTTATACGTAACCAGTTACTCCAAGACCGGGATGTCCAGTGATGTATACGAAAGCCATCTCCAGTTCACACATTCCTTGGCTCTACTTCGCGAGCTTAACAGTCTGCGAAGGGTCTGTAGATCGTTTTCCACATGATGTAACAGTTCGTTCTCAAAATATATTTACACGGGATTTTCGTTCTATTTAACTAACAAATGATGTCTAGCTATGACTTTCCGGTCGCATTTTCTAACACACACGACGGTTATTTTTGAGATTCTTATACAGATAACACAAACAAAAAATGTACGAAAAAAACGTGACAGCTTACAAAAATCCCAACCGTTCGTGGACAGAGCTTGCTGCGATCGGTTGTTTTATTTGTTTTCGAGTGATGCCCAAAAAACTTACGCCCATCACGCTTTTTCATACCATAACAACAAAAAATATTACTATCTGCTTGTTTTCTTGTAAGAACATTTGTCAGGTAAGTAATTCAATTTGTTTATTTTGTCCTAAATATCCGAAGGGTACACTGATAAAAAGCAATGATAGTATCTATGTGTCCGACACATGCATTTTTGCAATGCGATCAACAAATGATAGCTATTTGTAACCACACATATTTCCTCTGTGTACACATAACCACTATTTGTGATCACACATACTTTTCATTTGTCACATAAACTTCATTTGTGTTTCTCAGAGGGTTCTGTTTATGTGTGAACACATTAGTAGTATGTGAAATTTTCTATGGATTTTTGCCAATAAATATGTGTCGATTATTTTCGGTGTAGACAGTTGGTCACTTGTAGGCGTTTATTTGGAGATTTAATTGTGTAATCTGTACGATCTCGATGGGTAGTTCAATTGTTGTTTTACAAGTGTGAACGGTGATACGGCCAGGATAAATATTGGCATTGTTTTGTTTCATGGAATAAATAAACACCTATTTGTTGATGAAATTTGATAGAAGCAGATAATTGCTCATCTTCATGAGAGGCTCTAGGAATGGACAGTATTTTTTGCTAGAACGAATAGAAATGAAGAAAAAGCATTAATAGTTCCGTTTGGGGTAACAGCAGGCTTTGAAATTGAAAGATGCAAGTTGAATACGAGCGGAGGGCATTTGAACGGTATAATTGTTGTTAATATTAATTATCTTCTTTTTTTTTAAATTTCTTAGTTTGGAACAAAATACATTATTCCTTTTTACTGCAATTTATTTACTTATTTTTTATATTCCTTAAGAATTTTCATATGGTGTAAATATTAATGCCTGTATTTTTTTTTATTTATTAGAGTGGCTTTCAAAACAATAATTTTATTCGACTCGAGGCAGCAACTTGAAAGTAATTGAAAGTAATGTTGCTGAGAAAAAAAATATTTGGCATACAATATTTTAAACTATATATGAAATGTCTCAGAAATTCATACGTTTTTAATGTAAGCTTTTATCATTTGTGACGCTTCATGCATGTGCATGTAAGCATATACTTGACTGAAAGGTTACATATTAAAGATCAATTTAGCAGGTGTTGTGTTTTTGAATAACATTGAAGTTTGATTAACTTACATGTTAAGGACTAATTATTGATGACTGTGTCTCTGTGTGTGTTTTATTATTTAATTTCAGAAATGGTTAATTGATAGACTATAACTCTTTTGCAATCTTCGTTGAACAATTGCACCACAATCTTTTATCCGTGTAGTTGTAATTCGCGAGTAATTGGTACTACTTTTCTAACTAGATATCAATCCTTTTTTTAAGTTCAACCACAACCACATGGCTCTCATAAGAAATGAAAAGAAAAATTAGTATTTTCCATTTATTTCCCACTACTTTTATAACTTATCTAGACACATACTCGTTTTCGTCGACAATGAGTAGACTTCTTCAGTGTCGTGTACTAATAACTCGACTAATAAGTTGTGTAACATTTCCAGTTACAGGTATTCCACTAAACAGCTCAAACATTCTAGGATTCGCATGGCTCAGTTAAGTTTAATACATTGAGCCTTCAAAACCTTTAAAAAGTGTAAAGCTATCTCTCTATTCCAGCACATCGATCAGCAGTTGTCATTAGCGCGCAAATGTCCTCACACGCTGAAACCACCGATCGGATTCGGTTTTACGACCCCGCCAGGTTGAGCCAAATCGGCTAAGAAGAAAAAAGTTCACATAAACCGAGCATAATTCCTACCGCAAAGGTAATAATTTAAATTCCATCTCGCATCACATATACCTCCCGATTTTCCCTCGTGCTGCTGTCCGACCAGGCAACGACTGTATTTTTGTCGGTAAGTACCGTCCCGGAGAAAACGATCCGTTTTTTCCACGAAATCCTCCGCCATCCCGCGCCGATCGGTTTTACTGCTGCACGCATCTCGGGTAACTAAGTACCTGTTGTTGTGCTCTCTCTTTCCAACCCGGACCGATGAGGGTTCTACCCCCTTCGATTAAACCGTAATTGAACAGTTTAAAGCGAGTTCAGAAACGAAACGTTTCGTTCACGCTGGCAATTTTCCCCCAACTTGATTCCAGTGCTCAGTCAGTAGAATGTAATGAAAGACCTACCAAGTGAATTGCCAATTCGAGGCTAGCAGCCGGCCAGGAGTGAAAATCATTTATGATGTTTGAGGTTATTTCATTAAAATTTCCGCACAGCTCGCAAACGGGAAGTGCACTTCGGCATATCTTTCCCCCGTATGATTTATACCTAATCAAATTGACGATCCGCTTGCCGATCCGCAGCACGATCGAAAGAAGTATCACCAGTTTCACCGAGTCCATCCATAAACCAGTCCACCAGTTCAGCCACAAACAGCAACTCCCAGCTCTGATTGGACGAATGGAATATTTACTGCAATCCACATTCCATTTCAATCATAGAGACCTTACAGAAAGAACGACACGCACTTCGCACTCCATACAATATTGATATGTGAGTGGTTCTCATAAAAGTGCATCCCGTCATTCTCGCCCGGTTCTAGACGCACTTATGGTCCCAACTACTCACGCTGCTCGTCTGAAATAAAAAAAAAAACAACAAACTGATAAGCAAGTCGAGTTATGACGTTCTGAAGGCATCAAATGGCTGCGGAAACGGGCGTGAAAGGATTTCCCATTTACACGCTCTCGGATGGACGGCGATAATGAAATCTCCTGAGGATTCCCGAGGCACCCGGAGGGAGTGTGGGTAGTTTGAGGAATGATCGAAAAAAATATATTTCAGTAAGGTGGTTCGTTGATTGACATCAATGATTTATTTTAGTATTTCTTAATTATACAGCCGGGACTTTGGGTTATGAAGTATGGATGTCAGCCGTAGTGCAGTCAGCTAACCAATGATGTTTCATCATACACTTGTTAGTTCCCTAATATCTACTGAATTGGTTGGAAATCCCCAAGGAAATAAGTTCGGCAAGATAATACCACCCACCCTGTAGTAGGAGACTCAACTGTACTTTAAATGAGGTGAGTTTTTTTATAACTTGCAAACGTGGTTTATTAAATATTCTCTTCTATAATAAACCTCCAAGAACGATTCATACAATCAACAGACGAAGGACTTTAAATTGTTCGAAATAATCATCAGCTCATAAAATAGCATGCGTACATTGTAAGAATACTGCCACGGATGTCAGGCGTATAATTAACGGATAGTGATGTCGTAAATCGAAATGGTATGATAAGTCAACAGAGTGTGTAGTAAAATGAGTTTTATATCCATTGATTACAGATCACGATTGAAGGGCCATTTAATTTTGATAGAAAAGTGAAGTTTATAGTTATCATTTGACTTATAATTTATCATCATCATTATTATCATTATCTTATTTGCCGGCTAGTTTTTAATATAATTCCTTGAGCGCATACTAAAGCCTGACCAAATTAAATTTCAGACACTTTTCTTTCAGTGTAGATTTAGAATTATTTCACATGTTTACATTTTTGTTAACCTTTGCATTAAACAAAAGGGACAAAAAATTCCGACTTTTCATGGGTTCACCTTCACCCACACTGACGAACCTAACCATGCAGCATCAATCATAGTAGCCCATGAGTCAGCAGACAAAATTTGACAGCTCTATCAGTCGAACTCTAACAGTGATGGCAAAAACAGTGTAGCAACTCCGTTCAGAAGTGTGCGCGTTCAAAGAACGGCACCCCGCCGCGTCGAAACGGACATCGTGCGGCACTTTGTGGACGCCGGATACGCTCGTTCCGACATCTACAACATCTTGGCACTATTAGACAACAATCACAGCATCAAAAGAAAGCCCGGTTCCTAACGGCCGAAGGCCCTGAGCGACAAGAAGCTCCAAAGGATGCTGAAGAGGAAGACCGAGGGAAAAGTGGCTACTTCGCTGCATGCGCTTGGCCGGGACGTCGGTTCAACCGACCAAATAGTGAAAAAGTACCTGGCGAACATGGACATACATGTCAGGAAGCGGAAGTCGCGTCCACTGGTTTCGTAGCTGCAGGCAATGACGCAGCGGCAGCGGCTGAATAAATAGGTCAACTCGATTTTCCGGCGAATCGCGACGTGGCGGTGGTGATGGACGATGTGGCCTATCTCACCCTGGATTGCAACGACTGGCAGGGCACTTCATATTTTACTTCCCCCACTAAGGAAGTAAGCTTCGAAGTGAAGTTCATTTCACACACCAAATTCCCCAAGAAGGTGCTGCTGTGGCTGATAATCAGCGAGAAGGGGATGACAAACCGCTCTTCATTCGCTCCTGACTGGCCTTAAACGGGGAAATTTATAATACGAAATACCTGCGGAAGTTGCATCGTTCATCTAAAGATACCATAAGGGCAAAGACGCGGAGTTCTGGCCGGATCTGGCATCGGCCCAATCGAAGCGATCGTTGGAGGAGATGGGACGGCTGAATATCGATATGGTACCCAAGTCGATGAACCCGCCCAACGTCCCCCAGCTGCGTCCCATCGATAATTTCTGGGACAACCTGAAGCGTAAGATCTACTCCAACAATTTTTTCGCGAAAACTGAGGAGGAATTGATAAATAAAACGAAAAAAGAATTCAAATACATGCCTACACGCATGTTTTCGTCCACCATGGCGAATGATCCGGTTAACTGCAGGAAGGCCGCTCGCAAGGGCGTAGAATTGTTTTGCAAGTAAGCTTAAATAATAACCTTCCATAGGAAATTTATCAAAAGCAATTATCTGTCTTTGCTCTTTTTTTAATCGCCATCCGAAAAAAAGTCCATTTTTTAATTCACACGTTATATTCAGTAAAATGGCGTCGAATCAAGTGGAAGTACGCATACTCATTTTGTGCGAACGGAAGCAAAATCCGAATTTATTGGTACGTGATCTTGCCAAGTGATGAAGTTCTATGAAGGACTTACCCAATGTTTGGTGAAGAACTTCTCTAAAGTTCTTTAAAGAACTTCCCTGAATTTTCTCTGAAAGCATTCCTGATATTATCTGCTGAATTCCCCTGAAGTTCTCTGAATAATTTCCCTGAAGTTCTCTGCAAAAACTGCGCTGAAATTCTCTGAATAATATCTGTGATGTTCACTGCAGAGAATTCCTGAAGTTCTCCGTAGAACTTTTCTGAAGTTCTCTGAATATCTTCGCTGAAGTTCTATGAGGAACTTTCAAGAAGTGCTCTGCACAACTTTGACGAAGTTCTCTGAAGGACTTACCCGAAGCTTTGTGAAAAACTTCTCTGAAAGACCAACCCGAAGTTGTTAGTTAGTTGTGTTCTCTTCAGAACTTCCATGAAGTTTATTGAAGAGCTTCCCTAAAGTTCTCTGCAGAACTACCCTGAAGTCTTCCAAAGAACCTTGAGGAAGTTTTCTGAAGGACTTACCCGAAGTTTGTGAAGAACTTCTATGAAGTTCTCTATGAAGTTCTCTGCAGAACTTCCCTGAAGTTCTATTAAAAATTTCCCTGAAGTTCTCTAAATAACACCCATGAAGTTCTCAAAATAACATCCCTGGAGTTTTCTGCAGAACTTCCCTTAAGTTCTCTTGAGTACTTCCCTGAAGTTCTCTGAAGAACTTTCCTGACATTCTCTGAAGAACTTCTTTGAAGAACTTATCCGAAAGTTTTTCAAGAAAATTCTCTGCAAAACTTCCCTGAAGTTCTCTGAAGAACTTCCATGAAGTTCTCTGAAAAACTTTCCTGCAGGTCTCTAAAAAACTTCAATGAAGTTCCTTGAAAAACTTCCCTGAACTTCTCCGCAGAATTTCTCTAAAGTTCTCTGAAAAATTAGCTTGATGTTCTCTGCAAAATTTCCATGAAGTTTTCTGCAGAACTTCCCTAAAGTTCTCTTAAGTACTTCCCTGAAGTTCTCTGAAGAACTTCCTTGACGTTCTCTGAAGAACTTCCATGAAGAATTTACCTGAAAGTTTTTCAAGAAAGTTCTCTGCACAACTTCCCTGAAGTTCTCTGAAGACCTTCCATGAAGTTCTCTGAAGAACTTCCATGAAGTTCTCTGAAAGACTTTCCTGCAGTTCTCTGAAGAACTTCCCTGAAGTTCCTTGAAAAACTTCCCTGAACTTCTCCGCAGAAATTCTCTGAAGTTCTCTGAAACATTTTCCTGATGTTCTGTGCAGAACTTCTATGAAGTTTTTTGAAGGACTTCCATGAAGGTTTTTGAAGGACTTACCCGGTTTTTTGTGAAAAGCTTCTCTGAAGGACTAACCCAAAGATGTCAGAGGAATGTATCAAAAATGCCTATATTGGGGTAATCAGTGCACTAGCGATAAGCATTCATTACATAGCAGTTTACAGGCAGACCAGTGCCACGCAGTGAAATAATTCTCAACTATGAATTTTGCCGTCTGAAAGACCAAGATTACATAAATACATTTCCTAAAAACAATGAATTCGTACATGATCTTGATATCAAAATACAGACATTACAAAAAGGTTCCCTTGAACACTAGCGCCACGTTGCGAACGAATTCTGATGTACCACCATTCAAAAACGTCTGATCCCTCGAATAGAGAACATCTTTTCTGAAGATGCCATATTACTTCTTCTTCTTCCTGGCTTTGGCGCTCTTCAAACGAGTTTCTGCCTGTTTCTTAACTTAGTGTTCTAATTGCACTATCACAGTTATTAATTGAGAGCTTTCTATGCCAACACCAATGCATGACTTTGTATAAGTCCAGAAATTTTCCAATTCGAAAGATTCCTAGACCGGCAGAAAATCGAATCCGCCGCCTCTACCAGATCGTACGCTTACCGACTACGCCATCCGAGGCCCCCATGCCAATTTGCTATAAGTCATTAATATCGAGATCCAGATTATACAGTAATAATCTGGATCCCTATATTCACATGCACACTAGCGCCACGGAATGAGATAATTCTGAACTGTTGGGTTAAGCGACTGGAAGTTTATAATTCTACAACAAACATTACAAAAAAAAAAACAGTAAAGTTATACACGATTTAGATCTCACAGATATACAGGTAATACACAAAGTTGACATGTACATTAGTGCCACGTAGCGGAAGAGCTCTGAAATATAGTTGATACCATCCGAAAGGCCTTAATCAACCAAACATCTTTGTCGAAGACCTCAACTAGCTCTATGTCAAGGATCTCGAGATTCAGGTTATAAAGTAAATTTACATGCACACTAGCGCCGCGTGGTGAGATAATTCTGAACTTTTGAGTTTACCATCCAGAATTTTTTTCTGATTTTGTCGACCAGAATAATATTATAATAGAATGAAAAACACTTGTTTACAAACAAGAGAATTAAATTCGGAAAGAGGCCATCCATTTTAACTCAGTTTCAAGTCGTTTTTGACTCACTTTCGTCATAAGTGGAGTCACTTAAATTTGACTACATTTAACTGCGATTACAAGTCGACAAATCGAAAACATCGATCTTATTTGAGTTAATGTTCTTGATTTATCGACTTGGCAATACTAGTTACATTAGGATTAGCATTAGCATTAGCATTGACATTTGTACACCTCGTGGATGGAGCAAAGATGGAGAATAATTCGTTGAAGACATTGCATGTCACCATGAGACGAAACCAGTTGCTGATACGTTTCTACACGGAATAATATCCACGAAGACACTCCTCGATCGCTCACCTGGCCACGTCCATGCAACCGTTGGAGATAGGGAGGACGAGGTATCTTGGGTTGCCTTCAAGAGGAAAGTTAAACAAAATGTCCTGTTTGGTGTACAGAACAATATATTATTTAAAAATGGTCGTTGAGAGCATCTAATCTAAGAAAGTTAAGTGATGCTCCATTTCTCTCCAAACAGTTGTGACCTAAGCATAAACTATAGTCCTAGTCCCAATTGGCTTATGGTTATAGCGCCATTACCCGCTCTGAGAATATATGTACGTGTGGTGAAAGAGAACTTACCAGATTTCAGATTGGATGAATATGTCGAAGACTTAGTATCTGATTGCAGGAGGAACCAAGCAAGGTAGAGCTCGCGCAGGCAAAAGTGTGATTATCGACAGACATGAGTTTAAGGTGGTAGATGAGTTTGTGTACCTTGGATCATTGGTGACGTCAGATAACAACTGCAACAGAGAAATTTGAAGACGCATAATAGCTGTAAATCATTTCTGCTATGGTCTTCACAAGACCCTTAGGTCCGGCCAACTTCACCAAGTGTATCAGGTACAAGACGCTGATGGGACCGGTAGTTATCTACGGGCATGAAACGCGGATAATGCTCGAGGAAATTATTCTGACGTTCGAACCAACTTCGTTTCAGTTAAGAAGGAACTTCTTTTGAAGCCCAAAAGAACTTCTTCTGAAATTCTTAGGAACTTCTTTAGAAGCTCGAAGGAACTTCGGCTGAAGTTCGCAGAGACTTCTTCTGAACTTTGCAGGAACTTATTTTGAAATTCGCAGGAAATTTTTCTTAATTTCAAAGGAACATGTTCTAAAATTCGAATTACTCAGAAGTTCGAAGGAAGTTTTAAGGGAATTTTTCTAAAGTTTGAAAGGACTTCTGGCTAAGCTTAAAGAACTCCTTATGAATTACGAAGGATTCTTCTGAAATTCTTAGGAACGTATTCGGAAGTTGTAAGGAATTTCTCCTGAATGTTTTCAGGCACTTGGAACTTCTCCTGACGCTTCTTCTGAAGATCTGAGGAATTGCTCTTGAAGTTCGTAGTAACTTTCCCTGAATTTCTAAGCAATTCCTTTGAAATTTTTAAGAACTTCTCCTGAACATCCTGTTATCAGGAACTTATTTTTAGTTCTGAAGAAGTTTTCTCGAATTTGGAGAAAGAAATTTCCTTTGCAATTTGAAGTAACATTATTCTGGAAATCGAACTACTTTCTTCTGAAGTTTGAAGAAAATTATTCTGAAGGTCTAAAGAAATGTTTTTGAAGTTCGAAGAAACCTCTTGTGACGTTCAAAGAAACTTCTTTTGAAATTCTCAAGAACTTCTTCTTAATTTCGTAGGAACTTTTTCTGAAGTCCGATGGTACTTCTTCTGATTTTTGGAGGCGGGCTTCTTCCGAAGTTCAAAGGAACTTCTTAACTTCTTTTGAAGTTCAAAGGAACTTCTACTGAACTTTGATGAAACTTTTTCTGAAATTTGAACGTTTTTATTCTGAAGTTCGAACAAATCCTTCTTAGTTCGAAAGATTTTTTTCTTAAAATCGAAGGGCTTCCTTCTAAAGTTCCGAGGAAATTATTCTGAAATTCGAACAAACTTCCTTTGGAGTTCGAAAAAAATACTTCTTTAGTTTGAAAGAACTTCTTTCGAAGTTTAAACAAACTTTTTTTTAAGTTCTTATCAACATATTGTGGATTTCTTGGGAACTTCTTCTAATGTTTGAATGAACTTCGTTAGAAGATCATGGGAGTTCACTTATTCTGAAGTTCTAAGAAACTGGTTTAGAAGTTCCAACTTCTTTTATAGTTTGAAGGAACTTCTTTTGAAGTTTAAATTAACTTCTTCTAATGTCTGTCGAAGGTACTTCTTTTAAAGATTGACGGAACTTTTTCTGAAGTTCTAACTAACTTCAAATTTCCTCTGAAATTCGAACGGACTTCGTAACTTCTTCATTTTCTGAATTTCAAAGAAACTTCTACTGAAGTTCAAAAGAACTTTACTGAAGTTCAAAAAACTTTTACTGAAGTTCAGAGAAACTTCTACTGAAGTTTAAAAAACTACTTATGAACTTAAAGAAACTTCTGCTGAAGTTTGGAGAAACTTCTTCTAAAATTCTTGAGAACTTTTTCTGAAGCCCGATGGGACTTCCTCTGATGTTTTGAGGAACTTCTTTTGAAGTTAGTAGGAGCTTTTTCCAAATTTCAAAGGAACGCTTTAACTTCTTCTTTAGCTCAAAGGAACTTCTAATTTTTTTTCTTAAGTTCGAAGGTACTTATTCTAAAGTTCACAAAAAATCCTTTTTAGTAAGAAAGAAATTTTTATGAAAATCGAAGGGCTTTCTTCTGAAGTTCCGAGGAAATTATTCTAAACTTCTTATGAACTTCCTTTGGAGTTCGAAGGATATTCTTCTTTAGTTCGAAGGAACTCCTTTTGAAGTTTAAACGAACTTCTTTTGAAGTTCTTATCAACATATTCTGAATTTTTTCGGGACTTCATCTAATGTTTGAACGAACTCCGTTGGAAGTTCATGAGGACTTCACTCATTCTGAAGTTCTAAGAAACTGTTTTAGAAGTTCTAACTTCCTCTATAGTTTGGAGGAACTTCTTTAGAAGTTTAAATTAATTTCTTCTAATGTCCATCGAAGGCACTTCTTCTAAAGTTTGACGAAACTTCTATTGAAGTTCAAACTAACTTCAAATTTCCTCTGAAGTTATCGGACTTCTCACCTTATAATTAAGTTGAATCGGACGTCTTAACTTACTCTTTTTCTGAAGTTCAAAGAAACTTCTGTTGAAGCTCAAACAAACTTCTACTGAAGTTCAAACAAACTTCTACTGAAGTTCAAACAAACTTCTACTGAAGTTCAGAGAAATTACTAATGCTCTTCAAGAAACTTCTGCTGAAGTTTGGAGAAACTTCTTCTGAAGTTCAAACGAACTTCTTCTGAAATTCCTAGGAACTTCTTCTGTAGTTCAAACTAACTTCTTTTAGAGTTCGATTTTTTTTTTTGCTTGTTCACAGAGACTTATGAACTAAAGTTCGAAGGCCTTTCTTCTAAAGATAAGAGGAAGTCCTACACGAGGTCAAAGACACTTTCACTGAAATTCAACGGAACGAGCTTCAAGGGAGCTTCTACTTAAGTTTGTAAAAACTTCTTCTTAAGTTCATAGGAAATTTTTCTGAAGGAACTTCTTCGAAACTTTTCTGATCAAAGGACATTTTTCTGAAGTTCGAACAAACTTCTTTTGAAGTACGAAGGAACTTCTTCTGAAATCCGAAGTAACTTCTTCTGAAGTTCAAAGAAATTTCGTCCGTAGTTCGCAGCGGCTTCTTCTGAAGAACAAGCTTTTTCCGAAGTTCACTGGAACTGCTTCTAAAGTTCAAGGGAACTTTTTTTTATCCCTTTATTATCGAAATTTTCAGCCCTGGGTGGTTGATCTACCGTCGTGGTCACTCAAAAACTTCTTGAGTATTTTCGTAACTTCTCCAGGGGTGTGGCTCGAGCTCGTGACTTTGACGTGAGAGGTAGTGATGTTAACCACTGCCCTGGGGTCGCCCCCCGAAGAACCTTTTTCTATAGTTCAAAAAACCTTTATGTGAGATTCAAAGGAATTTATTCTGAAGTTAGAACGATCTTCTTATGATGTTCGAGAGAACTTCTTCATGAACTCCTATTAAAGTTTGAAAGAACTTCTTCAGAAGTTCTCAGAAACTTCTCCAGATGTTCTCAGGAACTTTTTCTGTAGTTCTCAGAAATTTCTTCTGAAGATCTGAGGAATTGCTCTTAAAGTTCAAAGTAAAATGTCCTGAAACTCTGAGGAACTTCTAATGAAGGTTTAAGGTCTTTAGAACTAAAGAAAAGTTCCTGATAACAACTTTAAGATAAGCCGCTTGAAGTTGTTGTATGCCACTGGAAATCAAATAATTTCAAATGTAATACAAATGAACTGTAGATCAGAGACTGATTTTGGCATTCTGTTTGATAACCTTATATAATTCCATAAATTTTCAGGAAATTCATGACTAATTTATTGAATATATTTATTTCAATTTTGTTTTTGTTGATGTAAATTCACATAACCTCCGAGGCGCTTATCGTGCCAATATTCATTAGAAAATTAAATGCGCTTATGATTTGGAGCATGATAAGCAATAAAAAACTCAATTTTTTTTGGATATTTTGCTATCAAACAAAATTTCCCGCAACACTAGAACTTTTTTTCTTCGATATTATCTACTGTTAAATTAACAAGAAGATCAGAGAATCGAACAAAGCAGAACAACTAAAACCAACCACGATATCATCGAGAAGATTGACCTTTGAGTGGCCATTTGGCCCTATGCTGGTTTTGATGACATCCAATAGGTTTTATTAAGGTTCTAAAGTGGTCATATAATCTTTAACTTGAACATTTTCAAAATCTTGTGAAGGTTTTAAACATTTGTTTGCAAAACCGTCTATAGAGTGGGCCACTTTGTACACATTTTCGCTTTGAAGAGGTATAGAGGAGGTGTTGGTGGACAAAACAGCTTTGAATGTAGTTTTATCAACAAAGCCGGGATGAGTGCTATACGGTTGGAATATAACTAATATTGTTACTTGGGATGCTCATGCTCATGCTCACTGTAAAGTAAAATTGAGTAGAAGGTAGAAATTAATTGAGAGTTCAGTTCTGACTGAACGCACACGGTCATGTTAATCATCAGTAGCATTCCACGGAATTTCGTGTAAATTCCTAAAGTCAAATCCGGACTTAAGATTGTTGTAGGTCCCTTTCAGTCTGACCTCCACCACTGGATAATTACATAAATTATATCTCTCCAGGTGGATTAATCTGCTGCCTGTTCCACAATATGTTTCCATGTGTCGATGGTTAAAGTAATACGTATCGACTAGAAAAGGTGTGCTCGGCAATCAACACTGACCTACTGCAATCCGGTAAGCGTGGAGCCGATCTTTACACCTCTAGATGAAATGTTTTTTTTCTGCCCCAAGAGCACTCAACTCCTTCTGCATTCATGTGTCATGTTTCCCCGCTTTCCGATTGTAAACACAATAAACACAGCAAAACATCACTTGGCTCCTCTTGCTCTCAATCACCTTGATTGTTTGTTTGGTACGATGGACCGGCCTGGTTCTCGCTGTTTGTCCACTAGTTAGACCAAAAACAAGCCAGTATTGCCCCCGGGCGGCGGAGCTCTGCAATGTTGGATAATATAACACATGCCACTTTCAGTTCACCTTGGTTGTTTTTAGGCGATCCTTAAGTCCCCCCGGCAGCGCGACTGCGTAATCGCTTTGGCCTGGAGGGTCATCCGAAATTGTCAATTGTGCGGCCCCACAATTGAATTCAATTAGACGGTCGCGGTAAATGGGTTCGGCATTTTAATTGCTTTGTGTAGCAATGCTCCTTTCACACCGTACCTAAGCCGCAATTACACAGTGGGTCAACCACCACTGAATTGTGCCCAATTCCCCGAGCGCAGATTGTCTCACTGTGCTACTGTGCGATGACAGCACCCAAATGAATTATCCAGATGGGCACGCGTGATGGAATGAATGCTGTTTACAACAGACCCCTCGAGGGACAGATAGAGCCATACAAAGTAACGAAGACCGACTGAGCGATCGCTTTGGTGTGGAAAATCGTGCGGAAAGATTCTTATTGTGGCACCTGAGATCACTACAAAGTAGCAGGCCTTGCATCGACACCAAGAACGCTTGCGCCGCGGTGGGTTGTTGAAAAAGGGGGCGGGGAGAGAGACGCAGCTATTAGCAACAGAGCCTGCTAGGATTGGATTCAATTAAAATATTTATCGGTAATAAGTCAATTATTATTGTTCTCTGCACTGTGTGTTTCTTTTTCTTTCAGTGCGATTTCACATTCCGTCACAGACGTCGTCGTCGTCGTCGTTGTTTTGCTCCAGCGAGTTTCAGCAATGCAAAGTTATGTTGTTGTTGTTTTTTATTATTATTTAGTTTTTGTTCATAATCAATGGTGAGAGATGTGTCCACACACCAGCCGCCACCAGCCGCCACCGGAGACATAGTAGGTAGTAGGTAGTCATCAGCGAAGAAGAATAGACTTTATTGGATTTTGCAATTAGCGTGCCTCTTCTTGCGCTGTGTGCTCTGCTCCGGCAATGGTCCGTGAAGAAAGCTAATAAAACCTGGGTGCTGCATATTTCTAGTTGTTTGAAAACAACTGATCGCATCACAGCCATCATTATTCATCTCTCCGCTGGTAAACACCACCATTGCATTGACTTCGAAAACAAACACACACAGCTAGTGGCGATTCGAATCGTGCAAGGTAGGAACCTCTTTCATCCCTCATTACCATAAGTACCTCTCGGTAGTTTCGTGCGACTGCCGCTGTGGACTGCTGCGGAGTAATCATTTTCAAATAGATGTCCTTCCGAGCCCCTTCTCCCCGGCGGCGCGCTCGTCCGTAGAGAGAAGACTTCATTGTCTATTCGATGTTCGGTCAGAAGGCCGTACAAAGTTGCATTCAAATTCGCATAGCTCAATTTTTCACATGCACACTGGACACAGCGAAGGTTCCAGGGTACTGAAGTAGAGGAAACTAATGAAAGAACCACCGATTATGGACAGGTAAAACAGTAGGAAAAGTAATGTTTCTAGCACCAGCGCCAGCATTGGAAGAGCAGGACTTTGACATGTGGCCGTTCGGTCAGGCGGTGGAAAGTCCCCTGGTGCATAGAGATTAGAGTATGCTAATGACAGCGGAGATCCGGCATGGTTTGAGTTGGTATTCAAAAACGCATTAGTTATATTTTCTGCATTCCAGTTTACAATGTTGTGACGTGGTTGAACTGGATATCGGATGCACCATATGCACAAATGTTGGGGAGTTCCAAGATCGAAATGATTCATCGCAAGAAAACGTATATTTCAACTTGTGACGAGAGATAAACTTATGATTCGATTGAATGATTTTTTTAGCTTGAAATCACCGTGATGAAGGATAACTGAGATATTGAATTAAAGGGTTGGTTTGTCAGTATGAATTGCTTTGGTAAACAATACGCCAAATTCGCGTGACTACTAGCATACTATTCAAGCATAAGACCGATTTCTGATATGAACGAGTGCAAATAACCGCTTTGGACCAATTTGAACCAACAGTAAGGATACTACCCAACAAACATCAAAGCTGAATAACCGTTTGTTCAAACAAATTTGGAGAAGTTCAGGGTAGCCACAGACTCGGGAAAATCGGGAAATGCGGGAAAAATTCGGGAATCCAAAATCATCGGGAATTTTTGTCATATGGAAGCAACCATATTCACACCTTTTTCAAATGAGTTTTCGTCATTTCCTCGAGTTCACCGATCTTATTGTTCAGCCTGTTCAAAACGTACCGCTTAGAACATCTTCAGCGATGGTCTATTTTAACATCTTTATAGTTGAATTTGCAACTGCAAACTTAAAAAGAACCAGCTAAAACACTTTCACTTTTTTAAAAACACTATTTTGAAACATTTTTGGAGTGGAACGAGTTGTGATTGGAAAACTAGGAGAATTTAAAATTAATACTTCATTAGATCACTTTTGTAGTGCTGACCTTTCCAAAAGGTCAGAAAACATCTCAGACGTTCAGAGAACGTCCTAAAAATTTAGAAAATTTCCAAGGAGTTCAGGGAACTTTCCAGAAGCTCGAAAAAACTCCCGGATGCTCAGGGGATTCAGTAGTTCAGGAAATTTCTCAGTAGTCCTGCGATCTTCCAAGAATTTCAGAAAACTTCCCCCAAGATCGGGAACTTTCTAGAAGTTCAGAAAACGTCCCAGATAAACAAGAAACTAGATTTTGGAGCATTCGAAAAAATTAGGAAACATTCAAAGGATTTTTCCATAAGTTTGGCGAGCTTCCTAGAACTTCAGGGATCTCTCCAGGTGATCAAGAAACTTTCCAATCGTTCCGAAAACATCCCAAAAGTTCAGGGTATTTAAGTTTTAAGAAGAAATTAAACTTCTTACCACTCGATAATTTTTCGAACCCAACCAAAACGAGAATAAAGAAACTACTTTTTAATCAATTTCATAGAATTTCCACCTATTCACAATCTTGGAGAACATAAAAAGTTCTTGTACGGTTTAACAAAATCTTGGTAATGCTAACTATTCCACAGAAATTCCACGGCTTATAAGATATTTTTTTTTTCAATTTTTCGTAAGTTATTTAAATATGTGTGATATTCTGCTTTTTATCACAGAATATGTACCTGCTGGAAGTTAAAACAACTTCTGTGAAGCGAAATCTAATTTTCTAAGTTCCCGTCATTTCCAGACAGTTGTTCCTATTCCATGGATGATCAGCAAACTTTTTGGAAGTTCATCCAAGTTTCCAGAAACGTTAATAATCTTTCAAATACTTCTCGAAAGACAAGCTGAGCAAACTTCATGATTATCTGGAAACTTCCAATTATTTTATTCAACTGCCGAGAAGTTTAATCAGCTTCTGGAATGTTCATTATAGATATTTCCACCCAATCTTCATAGATATTCCAAAGTTTATTATTTTAAATTTTTCAAGAGTGCGTTCAGTAAGAAACTTAGAAGCTTATATAAGTTCTGAAATGATGCAAAATAGATCCGGTATAAAACAAAATTTACAAACACCAGTGATGCAGCAATGGTTTTGCTTTTGATCTAAACAAATAAATCCAAACCACGATTTGAACCACCGTTGAAGATGCCCTTAGAAGATCTGGCTACACGGCTGTAACAGGTGAAGCCAGAAATGAACTTATCTTTCATGTGGTGGCGAATGTGTTTGAAGTTTGGCAGTGCGTTTGTAAGGGTGTTAACACATGGTGAAAGAAGAATTTGGGCAGCTGTGCTCAATGCCGTCTGACGTTGTTTGCCGGATTCAGAAAAGAAAATGGTTTGGACAAATTTTGGCTAGAATCAAGAACAATGTTGGCTAAAATGACAACATTTGTTGAAAATTGGCTCATCCTGTCGCAAAAAAGGCGTATTTTAAATAAATGGAAAGTGTCTGGTTGTAAATCAAAGTGGAAATAGTTTGGTAGCTCAAAGATTTAGCTACGAGTAATTTATATTAACTCATCTTAACAGTCGGGAAAATAAGGCAAAAATGCGGAAAAAATTCGGGAAAAATGCGGGAATTTTTATATTAAGATTGTGTGGCCACCCTAGAAGTTGTTCAGCTTGTTCTTCCAGAAAGCTGAATAAGTTCTCCAAATTTGTTTGAACAAGCGGCTATTTGACACTGATGTTTGTTGGGTATTGAGCATGCCCATGCTAAGCAACCCATAGATTAGAGAGCCAACATAATGTCACTTAGATGTAGTGAATCATTCTAAGTGACCAACTGCTGGTGTCCTCATTTTTACACAGATAAAAGAAACATTGAATTGTCTGCGTTTTCTAATGCACATAAATAGAACGCTAGATTTGGCAGAAAGTAATGAAATATTTCATGTAAATTTAAGCCAGATAACACCTGAATATAGCCTGTTGTA